>PYWC01000142.1:118150-163553 GCA_003182015.1 Tuber magnatum | reverse complement strand
TTGGAGTAAACTGATGGGGGAGTTTCTGGCATAAGATAAAACTACCTGAAAGTCTATGCGAGAACTCTCCTACTTCAACAATCAATCCTCTCGAGACCTTAATTGAGTGAACCGTCAGGCTTAACGATATTAAGTTTTACTTTCTACTTTACTCTTACATCTGTGTGAACTTTGGGCGATAAGTTTGAAGTTGTTTGGTGCGGTCGCAACCTTGGGATCCATCTTCCTAGGGGTGCCCCCGTTACATGGGCTCTCTGGTCCTAGCATTCGGAATCCTGCTGTTGTCTCATAGGTAATGTTCTCCATCAGTTCCACCTATGCGATAGTTGGCGGACTATCCGGTTGGCCTATTTGGAAAGTTGGGGCTTCCGGCTTTAGCAGTGCCGGGATTGCATAGGATCTGGGCGTTGGCTGGGCAAGGGTAGATAGCCCTTCACTAGCACTATTTGGTCTTCCGCCGATCATTTGTTGTCATTCCCGGTGATTGATTCCTGGGGACTCCAAAGGGCTTGGGTCAATTTTGGTACTTAGGGGGCTTGGTCCTACACTAGGAGGGTGAGGAGTTGGGTTTCTCCGCCATCTAAGATGGTTGTTTGTGAATTTCATCTCGGTTTGATGATGTGGGCAATGATCCATGTAACAGTGTGCATAGTGCAACATGCTATATTGGAGTTCTTCTAGTGGCGTGCTTCGCATGGTACACTGGTTGCCCCAATCATTTCCTGCAGTAATTGAGCAGGGGCTTTCAGGTGGTACAGGGGCCTCGTTAGGGTACTCAGTGTATGAGTCAGGAGGGGAGGTAGGGGAGATATCGTCTTCAAGTTCCATCGTATTTGATTCTTGCTTGTAGACTGAGTTATCCGAGATGTTGTTTGCTTTCTTTATATGATCGTAGAGATAGAGTGGATTTATGTCTGATCCTCCCTCCCATATGTGGGAAAGGGCATCAGCTAAATGGTTTGTACTTCCTGGTATGTAGACTATCTTCGCGTCATACTTTCCTCAGGCACTGAGCCATCCAACTTGCTTTCTGCTTGGGTTCTTTGCCATTCGTAGGTGTGTCAGGGGTTGTTGGTCTGTAACTATTGTAAAGGAATTTCCTATTAGTACATTGTGGAACCAATTAACTGCTTCCACTATTGCTAAGGCCTCTCTATTGGTGGTTCCATAATTCATCGGTGTATTAGTAAATTTCCTGCTATGTAATGCGGCTGGTCAAGCCGTCTTGTAGGTGGGTCCTTGTCCTACCCATGCCACTATCCCTAAATCACAGGCGTCCGTTACTGGCCAAATTGGTTTCTTGCTTCTTATATCTACTGGCCACATGACTTGGTGATCGATAATTCGCTTTTTTACCATTTCGAATGCGGTCTGGTGGGTAGTTGTTTATATGCATTCGGCATTCCCCGTTAAGTCTATTAATCGTGCTGTCACAGTCACATGATGTGGGAGGAACTCTGCCACATTGTTCACTATTCCTAGAAAGTGAGGCAATTCCCTTTTATTTTAGGGCATTTCCTAACCTGTGATAGATGATATTTTCTGGGGCGATGCATGGATTCCTTCACTATCCACTATGTGTTCTAGGACTTCTAGCCTGTCTGTGAATAGTACTGACTTCCTTTTGCTTGCATAGAATTTTGCCTTTCTGAGCTGGTCACATACCTGCCATATGTGCCTTTCATGCTCTTCTGGTGTATCTGAAAATATGAGAATATCAGCAATGTATACCCATACAAAGTGATGTAAGAATTCACTTAGGTGATCTTCCATTGTTTGCATAAATGTTGCTGGTGTATTCATCTCTCCTTGTAGCATTACTTGGCTGACAAATCCTCCGAATAGGGTTTTGAATGAGTTGAACTTGATACTGTCCTTGTCCACTCGTGTTTGCAAGTATACGTCGCTCAGGAAAATCTTACTCCAGAATTTTGCTCGTCCAATGCGGTTAAGGATCTGCGGTTGGTTGGGGATCGATGAACTATCCATGATCCTGTTATCGTTTCCTACTTTCAGGTCTACCAGGGGGCGGATCCTTCCAACTGACTTGGGTTGTACGAACATAGGTGCCACTGCAGGAACCTCCTGTCATACAATTACTCCAGCTCGTAATTTCTCATTTATCCAGGTCCTGAGTTTCTCCTTGTATGCTTCTGGAATAGCATATGTCACTTGGTTTTTTAGCTCTATTGGGTTTTTCAGCCAAATGTGATGTTTAGTCTTACGCACAAGGGATAGCATTTCAGGGACCCTGTCCAGGAATACATCCTTGTATTCTTCCAACCATCTTGCTTAGGTTGTATCTGTAACTGTGGCTCGGACTTCCCCGCTTGTTCGTTTGCATAGTGCTCGCAGTTTGTCATCGGGAAACTCCATTGCTATGTCCCCACATCTGATAAGGGCGTTGTGTCTTTTCAGGAATGGCATTCCAACCAGGGCGTCATACTTTGCCAGATTTCCTACCAACATCTCCTGATTTTTCCATTTCTTTTTCCCGATTCCTATAGTCAGCCCACATTTCTTCTGGCTTGAAGAGCGGAAACCTTTCATTGCCATATTGACTGTTGTTGGTTGGGGCAGGGGTTCTGGTTGTATGCCATGGGTCGAGATAAAGGTAGCGCTGATAATGCCACAACCAATTGTTCCTGTATCGAACAGTACCTTTGCTAGATGGCCCTCTGTGTAAATCGTTCCTTCTGGTGCATCACGGGCCCGTGTTATTAGTGCTGGTTGGGTTCGGAGGCTTTCCAATTCCGCCGAATTAATTTCCACTTTGTCATATTCAGTTGCTTCCATGTTGTTTGTGCTAGCCTCTCACTTAGCTGTTTTTCCCTTTTTGGCATAGCAGTCCTTTGCATTGTGCCCCTTTTTCCTACATTCGAAACATGTACGTTCATCGCGTCGTCTCTGCTTCTTATCTTTCTTGTCTTTCGCACCTTTGCGGTATGGTTTGTCCTTCCATGTATTTTCCCACAATGAACATCCTTTACTGTTCTTCTGCTGCGGTATGTGGGCTCGGTAAACTCCTGTTTCATACAGGATAGCATCCTTGCGTTCACCCCTCTTGACTATCTTGTCAAAGAAGTCTCCCTCTTCTTCTATAGGTTCTACCTCCTGGTGTAGTCTGGGATGCATTGCTCCATACAGTCTTTGTTGCAGCATGTACTGAGATACCGTCCCGGTAGGCAATCATCTATAATCATTAGAAGATCCGTCGCGAGTACGGTTATTCTTTCCGTTTTCCCGTTTCGTATTTGCAGGATATCCTTGAACCTTTTATCTAGTTCTTCCATGTTTCGTGAGGATTGGAATCTATCTCTCTAGTATTTTATCAGGGTTGTTCCGCGGATTTTTTCCCCATTCTCGTAATGGTTCATTGCTTGGTGGTATGCTTCATCTGCTTTTCCAATACAGAAACTTCCCAAGTACGCTCCACTTCCTTCTTTGGCCTTTTCCACTCCATGCCAGGCAAGGTCTTCAGAAGTGGTTGTTACCAATTGACCCAATGCTTCACGTTTTAGATCTTCCTCTTTAGCCAAGAACGAGGGTGGTAGCGGGACTTTGATTTTTGGTCCTGTTCACGCAGCCTCTAGCCTTGGTGGTGCGGCTAATCCTTCCATGGACCTATTGCTTTCGGACTCTTCGTTGCTGGAGCTGTCGTCTGACGAGCTTTCTGAAGAGATACTGGGTGACTCGTCTGGCAGTTCTTTTACTACCAAGTGATCTGATGTTTCTTTATCATCCTCTTCCTTCTTAGGTGTGCCGACAGGTAGGCTGTCTTTCTTCGGTTGTTCCGCCGGTGCCTTTCCTTTGCTGGGGCAGCAGGGAAAGAGCCCAGGAAGGCTGGTTGCTGCCTTTGCTAACTCGTCAGTTTATTTGCTAAAGGTCTGCCTGGCCAAGTCTCGGGCTAATTGTCTTTCTGCTTTGTCAATTGGGAAATCGCTCTTTGGCCATTTCTGTTCCTAGGGTTGTGTTCTTTCAGTAACGCCTTCACGTGGAGCCTGCTTCCCACTTTGAGTCTCTAGTGACTCAATGGTATCGTGTTGGCAGAGCCAAACCTTCCTTGGGTCTGCCGCTCCCTACTGCTGGCTTCTTCTTTATTGGACTTTCGAAGGTAGATCTGACCTGGTCCGGGCAGGCTTCTCAACCACTTGCTGAAGTTAAAAAAATGTAACATGTTTGGGCCAGGCCCTAGTCACATAGCAGTACAACAGGAGCAGATGAATTCTTAGTTAATAAGAAGCGAGCCCTGCTTACCAAAGGAGTCTTTAAATGGGGTATAATAGGAGATCAAAGAAGTAAGCGTTCAACCAAGTATATTCAGAATACAGTCTGTAGAAGTCCGCTGTTTCCACTGCGGGAATCAGCGGTTTTTAACTACAGCATATCGTATATCTCTAGTATGTATGATATTCTAAAACCTTGCGTGTATCCACCAATAGTACATATAACAATACATGCATCACACGATGTTGTAAAACCAAACATAAAACAATATGCGTATCAACCGATAGCACACGAAACAATACAAGTATCAAAGGATACTGTGAAACCAAACATAAAACAATCTGTATATCAACCGAGGGTACATGAAACAATACAGGTATCAAATGATACTGTGAAACGAAACATAAAACAATGTCTGTATTAACCGATATGACATGAAATAATACAAGTATCAAACGATCCTGTGAAACCAAACATAAAACAACCTAGTACCCATACCGGTTACAATTAAACCTAGACTCATCATGGGTTACCAGTATAATTGGTCTTTGTCCAACTGGAAGATTCTTTGGCTATATCATGGCAGGATATCCATCCTCATCCAATCTCCACTGCACCATATATGGTTTTAGCTGCTTTAAAGCTGGTAACATCTCTTTCTGCCTATATGTAATAACATCTAAATGCTCATGCCTATCTTTATAGACTCCCTTTTTAGATTCCTTATACTTGTACACCATCTTATTCAGCCAGTGGGAGGCAGTTCTACTAGTTAAAACCTTTTGAACCTCTGGTGAACTTGCTCGTAATGGTAATATAGTAATAGGAATTGCATGTAAGGCTTGAGGTTGTATTGCTTAATTGATCGGTTCCTCTGGAAGTACTATATTTCTGGTTAACCAATATTCAGTTATAGCTTGTGCCAATTGATATGGGTAACTCCATCTCCACTATAGGCAATGAACTCTCTCATAGCCAACTGAGTTCCCTCTTCACTTAAACGGGATAATATACTAGCTCACTCACATAGCATCTGTCTTTTAATTGCGCTGTACTGAATCTACTTTTCTTCATCACAGATGATATGTAGGGCAACTTTCCAACCTTTACCTGTTGTGGTAGTGATAATCTGAGTGCTTTCCATACTGGCCTTCCTCCAAATAGGCTTTGATAATCTGATTTTCAGAATATGAAGGAATCCAAGAACTTGTTGGTAATGTTTGCGGGTAACTCTCTTAACCTTATATCTTTTTGATTTAAGAAACTTTCTTAGATCTCAGATTGCTACATATTCATTATATTAAATCTTAGTATCACTTTTCAAATTTAATATGTCTTAAACTGTTACAAAAAGGAACTCTTACCTGATGTAAGAATAATTATTTTCATCTTATCTTGTGCCACTTTGGCTACATGAGACCAATCCTTCAAGCCTTGCTTTACATAGATTTGAAGTTGACTTTCTCTATCCTCTGTTTTATTTTCTTCTTCTCCATCTATATTAAATGAATACAATTATTTAACTTGTTCACTATTATTATGAATTAATCATCAATTGGAAATACTAACCTTGGTTACTCTCATGATCAACCAACATGCTTTGAGTCTCATTCAACAATTCTTCACTCTACCTCCTTTTCCTCTATCTCCATAGAGTTTGGTGAGATGGTATCTTCGCTGAGGGTGGAACTATTTCTATATCTTCAATTTAGTGTTCACCAGTAGCTCAACTGGATATATGGGATTGTGTTACCTGATATATAATCAATAGATAGGCATGCTTCACCAACTAATACTGAACCTTGAGCAGCTTCACTATCATGTGCTTCTACATGAGAGAACAATTCAGATCTTGAAATAGAGGGTTGACCACCAAGCTAGCCAACTGTATAGCTTAAGATTTTGCGCTTTTTGCAAGGAGGCATTGACACTCTTGCAGAGTTTGCATTGTGGTCTGTATAGTTGAAATCAGAAAACAAGAGGTCAAACTCTACTGGCGGTTCGTATTAATATTCTAGATATTATTATAACATTAATACTGACATAGTTTCTTGAATCTCTATTTAGGGTTACTAAAAATCATTCCAGATTACAGGTTGTAATGAGTATAATTAGTGCGAGATATTCTTTTATAAGCCCAAAACCTACTTCTTAAAAAACAAATTCTCAATTACTAAGCATACTGACTGTGGCTTGATGTAACATAATTTTCTATCTCCTACCCAAAGTCCAACTTTTCAAATTGGAAAGGCTCTCTAAGTATAAACATAGTTTAGAAAAAAAAACCTCACAGTTATTCTAGATAAGCTTCTCTTTGACACTGAGGATTTTCTTCCCTTATAAAACTATTTCCCATAGAGCCTTTCTAATTTGAAAACTCAGAAAAATCTGGTACCTCTTTTGAATGGTACGAACCATAAATCTAATTGCTATATATAGGCAATTTCTTTGCTAATTTTCTACATTGTCGATAATCAAGTTATATATTTATAATATACTCAGGTAATTTTATTCTAGTAAATAATTTCTAATATATTATTATTAATCTTAATTTTCCAGATTCAACCTCATCAGAGATACACAAAGATGGATAATATAGATAACCATCATGATATACAATTGTGGAATGAGCAAAAGACAGCAGCAACTAGAGCGTGTTTGTAAAAATCTAGAGTATCAAAAAAATAAACTAGCAATTAGTATGATACTTCAAGTAAAAAATGTTTTGCAAACAAATAAAAATCTCACCAGTATAATATATATTTAGAAAATATTTTGAAAACTAAAAAGGCTTGGAGTAATGAGGGTTAAATAGTAAGGGTCTCTTTGCCCAATTGTCAACAAATATTTTGATTCTTCATAATATCACTATTACTGTTATGGAAAAAAATGTTCTGTTTTTGAACTGAAAGTTGGTTTAGAGTTTAGTGTTCCAGTACCAGATTAAAGATAACTGGGATCTTACCAATACTGTAAAAATTCTCCCTATATTGGAGAGAAGTCAAGATTAAGTAATTTTTACTACAAAAAGTAGACAGTTGTTCTTCAGATATATGATTATATTTTAGAATTGTATCCTAAATTTTTAATATATTTGTTTAGCTATACATACTATATCTGGATTCTAGTAAAGTTCAGTTATATGGTATTTTACTCCTGTTACAAACTACTTGACCTTCATAAAAAAAAGTATTATAAAGTAAGATCAAGTATAGTAGAGTATAGTAAGTTAAGTCAGAACCTATTGTAAAGTTCTATATCTGAGGCTATCCCTGAACTACCTCCACCCTCTAGTAGCATTACTGAACTAGAGTTGGGCTGTTATAGTTCTAGGGATATTTCTATCACTGGTTGAGCTTTCAAGTAGTATTAAAATAAAAGAAAATCTCTCTCAAGCTTTGTAGACTCAGTATTGATATAGGTGTTAGAGGTAGTAAATTAAGAGCCTATCTTGCCTGCCTGTTTTGTTTTCTGTATGTACTCTATTATAGGTATTGAGATAATTTTTGATAGTAAACTTCTGCTATATCACAATTCATACAACTTATTATGAGAAACAGAATATAGTCTGATATTTGATTGCAGGTATAATATGATATCATTAATTGTATGAAGGCTTAACAAGAGCATACACTCAGCATAGTATAACAGGACTGCGGATCAACTGAAACCTACTTGTGACTTTATAATAATATTATCATATCTTACTAGCCTGTTATCTTTCTATTTCACTTTACTCACAATAAGTATTAAAAAAAACAAATATAACTAAAAAGCAGGTGTAATATTGTAACCTGTTTGCACCAGAGTCGTAGTCACATATTGGCATAATAGAAGCAGATAGCCTTATAGTCAACTGCAAGCAAAAGCCGCTTGCTAAAGGAGACTTCAAAAAGGTATAGTAGGATATTAAAAGTAACAGTTCAACCAAGTATATTATAAAATACTGTCAGTTGAAGTCTGTTGTTTCCATGGTAAAATCTAGTGGTTTTTAAATACAATAACTACTTATAACTAGTATGAGCAATTTCATAAAATCTTTTGCATATCAAATAATAATACATAAAGCAATATAAGTATCAACTGATACTTATGAAACAAAACATAAAACATTTAAAGTATCGAATGATACAATGAAACCCAATATAAAATACATAAATCCTTAACCTAGTACTCATACCAGTTACAGACATAACTATCCAGTTTTTTTATTGTGTGGTAGTTTACAACCAAATACCATACAACCTCTGGTTAACAAAATTGGAAAATATAGTATTCAACTGTTAATATAAAGTCTATACAAAGCCCATACACAGTTAGTACTAAACCAGACTCTGAATAGTTCTTAGAATATTACTAACGTCATTCACAGAGAACTGGCTCTTCACCTAGATCCAGCTTGGCCCTGATTGCGTAATTGGTCTCACTCCATCAGGGGGTCTTAGCACCTCTCCCGAGCAACCAGCGAATAAATTTCGACATTATATACTTTCCAAGAACAGTAAACCATTACCATAAATGAAATAAAACAATAGGTAAACTCCAATTTATGGAATTGAAAACTCCCAGTCATAATTAGCCTTTACGCCTCCGCTGGATTGCCTCCTGAACCCCCTCCCCCAAGATCCCCAGGCCCCTAGACCATCTCCACGGACATCCAATGCTTCTATCTCCTCCTATAGGTCCTCAGCTTTATCGGATGAAGGTAACAGGGGGGAGGTGGAAATCAACGTTGGTGAGTTCAAGTGGGGGGTTGAAACATTGAGTCACCTGGTCCGCATTTGTGCACTTTGAGAAGGACAAGGTTGGGATAATGCTTTTTTTACTTTTTGGGCTGCTTTGATGGCGTCAATCCTTTCCCGCTATTCCTACAATTCAATGACTGTTTCTGAAGTCACAATGGTTTCCTGAGTTAGTTTATAGTGGTCAGATGTCTTTGCCTTCTTCTCCTGCTCTACAAATTGCCGGTATTGGTGATATGCTTTCTCCTCTACAACTTTGTCTGCAATTGTCTGCTGGAAGCCTTCTGAAAGGCCAGACAATAATGCCTTAAGCTTCTGAGAGGGGGGGTATTGCGCATTACCAGTGATATCACGGTTCTGGTGGTACGCCTTCCTGCGCGGGGTGTCTTTGCTATATAGATGTCAGATGTCTCAGAAGTTGAGACATTCTGTTTTTTCCAGTTTGCAAGTTCCAATACACGATGTAGATTGAAGGGGAAAATTCCCACTGCCTCCCAGGTACTAAGAATATTCTTTTGTGTGAATGTAAGCCTTTGGGCTAGCATTAGAATTCTGTTTTTTTTTTCTTTTTTTTTAGATTGATTTGCTTTGATAGGCCTCTTGGGGGAAGACTAATAATAAAAACTCCGCTTTATTCATACCAGCATGCCCCTTCCGAATAAACTCGTCCAAGCCACTGCTATAGTAGCATTGTAAGGAACTAAAAAGGCCCACACCTAGGGGTTGAAGCAAATGGGTGGAGTGGGCCGGCAAGCACAGAGGAATAATATTTGTATTTAAGCAAAAATCAAAAAACTCTCAATTAAAGTGAGGGTTGTGGCCATCTAGTATTAGTAGCCAGTACTCATTGCCTGCTCTATTTACTAGTTAGAATAGATATAATGAGTAGACCTATGTGTACTAGAAATTTAATACAAAAAACTTACCTCACCCTCGTTTCAATATCAAATATTTCCCTCAGCCACTGTAGCTCCAGCTTCTCATTGCTGCACACTTTCTCCGATACACCAAAGATGACCAAATCACCTTTTTTTCACTTAGCATACCAGCCCATATAGTGTGCCTTTCCTTTATTAATTGTCATTGAACATAATACACGGCCATCCCCCGATACTGCTTCAACTACTGTAATCCACTCCCTGGAACCACCCTGTAGTTTTTTTGACCAAAGGAGGACCCTTTTTACAGATCACTTTACAATGTGCAGCCACCCCCATCATGAAACCCTTTTCATTCATGGTGTAAGTATTAGATTGCGATATGTTGCAAAATTTAATTAGATTTTGGAGCTAGATACATAATTAATAGTTACTAATACATCTAATAGCTTAGTTCATCATACCTTCTTTAAATAGTCTTTAAAAACTACAGGATCATTCACCAAAGCCCTTTGTTGATCAAGGCGTGTACTTAGCCCGCTGGCCAAGTCAGAGTACCGATTCAGAAAGTGTGTTATCCAATATTTCCCCAGGAGTAGTCCTTTATCTGCCGAGCAACAATGGCCTCAGCCATACTCTTCACAAGTGCCATCCAAGCAGGATGCCTCCACTCATCTAACCATTCACACCATCGAACGATAGAGTTTTCCTCATACTCTGTCAAAACCTGCATCTTGTGATGGCCTACCTCACGGAAGACCCTACCCTTTAACCTTCCCCGCAAGGTAGAGTAGGCAACTCCATACTTCTCCGCAGAGGCACGGATAGAGGGTTCATCACTATAGCAGTAGTAATTTATTACCTTCTGAAGGCTCGCTGGGACTTCGCTCTTCTTTCTTTCCTTAATGACTGGCATCGCTGAAAATTTAAAGTCTTTTTATTGAGGTTAGTAATCTCCAAACCCCTCACTAAGATGTGCAGGGTAGGGATCAACAGTAGGCTTGGCGCCGAGGCGGATCCTGGTGAAGAGCCGGATCCTAGTGAAGAGCCGCATGGCAGGGAAAGAGGTTACTTAAAGAAAAGAGAAAAGAAACAGTTTCAATATTGGAAGTTAAATAATAACTGCTACAAAGAGTGACCTTTACTATAAATAATAATGGATAATATATATGTTTTAAACCTTACTGGATGTTGGACACTGTAACAAATAGGAGAAAACCAGAAAATACTGATATCAACAGTTAGACAAATATGTGCTAGACCAACAATACTACAAATAAAGTCCCAGGTTGGTTGAAAGTTTAAGCTTAGTACTTTCTAATAATAATAGCTAGTAGCCTTATCTACTTCTGATGATAAGCACTACTGTATATGTCTTGTCAATATTGCCCACGAGCTAGAAATTGAGAGCAGTGAGAAAGCTTTACAAAAATGCCTTTGCAAAAGAGAGTTACTACCAACTATCTGCCTATTAAAGACCCTATTTTGACAAAGTCAAATATGCGAAGCATCTTATCTTTATTTTAAGTTATTCTTATTGGGGTTTACCAGAGTGGAATCATGTAGTATAGACTGATAAATGTTATATTTAGCTAAGTGGATTGCAAAAAAAGATACATATTACTCATATAGTATATAAGGAGTGGTATGAGAAGTTTTTAATCCCAAAATTTTAGCCAGAGAACTTTGTCATGACATGGGAAGGTATATTGGGAAATGGTGGAAAAAAAGCTTGGGTTATTTGGAAACAGGATAATTGGGGTATGATCTTAGCTAAAACCTATATTGATTATATTCTTATTCCTACAATTTGGCCATTCTGGTATCATGAGAGCTGCTAGATATGTTCTTCTCTTTGGCTTATAGAGGATGAAGTATCATCTCATTGGGCTCATCATATACAATTCTACAACAACTACTACAAAATCCTCTTCTTCAAATAGCCCTTCATCTCCTGATCTTAACTCTATTGAAAATATATATAGCCTTATCAAAAATTGTACCAATAAGTACCAACCAAGACCCAAAGGCTAAACACATGTCAAAGAAGCCTTAATTGATGAGTGGAACAAGATACAATTGAGGAAATTGCAAAGTTAGTTGATAGCATGCCTGAGCAGATCTAGGGTGTAATCAGTACCAATAGTGGGTACATACGAGAGTGAGCATAGATGGCTGCAATCATCCTGTATTTTAGAGTTTAATTATGGATTGCTATATGTCTTACCCCCCTCTCTGCTCCCCTGCCTTACCCCTCTGTTTCCCGGTTTTTCTTGCCGGGGGCTAAAGTACCGGTAGAGGAGAAATATTGATTATGCATACAACATACGGTATTAGAAGAATAGTGCATAAGTTATATAATTTTAATTGAAGCTTACAAAACCAGCATTCCCCACGATAGAATGTAAGGAGATGGGTGATAAATTAGGGTCTGATTCATCAGGTAAGTACAGTACCGTGCTTACCATTTTTTTTTAGATTGTATCGTGAACTATCACCGCACAAAAAAAAAACAAGCTGGCTCCACACTCGCTTTTTCGTCGCCCTCGCTATTACCAACTAACCAACTACGGGTATGAGCGAAATGAAATAGCAGGGTAACCGGCTACCAAACCTCTTTCAATATTTTTAAAGTTGGGGAAATATTCTAATTAAAGCCATTTATGCGAATGACAAGGCAGTGTGTTCGGGTTGCTCAGCTTTGCCGGATTCAATGACTAAATCCACGTTGCTAACCGTTCCGAAATGCCAAGCTTCTCCGTGACTCGCTGCGCCCTCACACGGTCTATGGCTCGGAAAAATTTGCGTGATATCATACCGTGCGAGGGTGGCGAATCCTGTGCGAGCATTATTCCATGGACGGATGAGACATGCAGATTCACGGCCTTCCTAGTTAGGTTAATACTTGTAAAAGAAACATGTATTAGTAAGCCATTCTTGTAACCTTACCTATACAATCATAGATAATTGTGATCCCAATTAAATTGATCAAAATGGATTCAGCACAACAGTCAGCTTTCAGCAAGCGTGAAATAAACATTACAACAGTACCAAAGGAAAGCAGCAAATGGCCTCCTGCAAGTAAGCCAACTGAAGAGACTTTGGTAAGTTCTGCTGCATGATGTGATAGAGAGCTCATATCTGGAAACTATGATTACTGAGTTATATCTAGCATGCCAAAAAAAGTCAAGAGTGCGCCAAAGAGGCCAGAGGGGAAAGCCAAGAAGATATTGGTGAAGAATGCAAAAATCCTGGAAAGCCTACCTGAACCCGCAGAATTTGAGGCATGTGAAAGCCCATTTATGGCACATCCAGCAAGTCCAATTCTCCTACCCAAATTCAGCAGTGACCCCGAACTGCTTGCTCTCTTCAACTTGTTTTTCAGAAATGATATATTAGTCCAAATCATTACCAACACCAACCACTATACCGAAATCCAACCGCAAACAGCTGAGAGTAACCAAGGCCTCTCAGTTAATACCAGCTCATTCATACCAATGGCTGCCTATCCTCCCATTCCACTCAGCATCCCCCACCTAGAGCCAGTTCTGCACATATCAGGCCAGCCCATTCTCAACCCTCCACCTGTCTATTCAAGTGTACCACTACTTATTCCCCTTGAAGCTCAGCCTCTCCCATGGCCCTGGTATCCAGTTAGTATAGGAGAATTGCAAATCTTTATAGGATTGCAGATATGGATAGGGGTACATCCTTTACCTGCTATTGAAGACCACTGAAACCAAGAGATACGGCACCCAATTATGCGCCACATGTCCTGTAATCAGTATAAGCAAATAAAACGTTACTTCCATATTTCACCACCAGATGAGACCTACAATCAGGCAAAGTGGTGGTGTAAATTGGGGCCACTTGTATCACATCTCCGCAAATGTTTCCGAGCACACCTCCGGCCATTCTCAAATGTTTCATTCAAGGAGATGATAGTTCTCTGTAATGGCTAGTCAGCCTACACAATCAAAATGCCAGGAAAGACAATTGATCAGGGGTATAAAATCTATGCTCTCTGTGACCAGTACTATACATATCTGTTTTTATTTTATTCTGGTACTGCAGGGAATGAGGTCAGCGACTTTACCCAAATGACCAACCAGTATACGAATATTAGCAAGAAATAGTCACTTACCCTGTTTAATTCCAGTGGGTGACAAGTTTCAGTAGAAGAAAAAGAAAAAAAACTCTTAAGCGGCTTTTCTCCTATAACCCAGATAGTATGCCATCTTGTGTTTGCTCCCCCTTTCCTGTCCAGTCAGTTTAATATCTATATGGACAATTACTTTACCAATATTCCCTTATTCCAGCACCTACAAGACTATGGAATTGGAGCGGTTGGCACTACTAGAGCCAAGCATCACAATTTCCCTTCTGGTTTTTCAATTAGTAAAAAGATAACCTCAAAGCTTTTGGAATGGAATCACTTCTCAGGCATTGTAGTAAATGGTGTTTGTACTACTTTATGGCAGGACAATAACACTGTTTTCTTTTTAACTACAATTCACAATCTTTGTCAACTAGTTCTCAGTAATCGTAAAAAACCAATATAAAAGCAGCCCAAATGCAGTTGCTGCAAGAAAGCTATTTGGAGACAACTAGCACCAAAACCTCCAGCCCATCCCAGCTCTGGTTGACAAATACAATAAGTACATGGGTGGGGTCGACATTGCTGAGCAACTTCGAAGTAATTATCCATCGCATCAAACCAGTTAACGTAATTGGCTTCCACTATGGTTTTGTATTCTGGATACCATGATTACCAATACCTATCTTATTGCATACTTGGTTAATCCAATGTATGAGCATAAAGTCTTCTGCTGTAACCTTGCTATTACCCTTATTGAGACTGGCTGGTCTCAGCCTTATCCTCTTCTTACCAATCCTAAACCCAACCTGCATGCCTATGTAACAGCAAAGACATCCTTACCACCATTCTCTTTCCGCACCACTGGTGCCCATCTACAAAACTCTTTACTGGATAAAAAATACTAATGCTGGTACTGTCGGTATAAGAAATGTAATAGTGACCTCAAAAACCCCTCCCCAATTTGTGAACGGGCTGAGATTCTACGAAAGATAAAGGTTAGTGAGACAGGGGCTTTGGTGCTCGTTGGGTAAGATACCTCTTTGTAAGTGAAACAAGTGTTTTTTTGATTTTCATACTATTCGGTAATGCCTTTTGTTTTCTTTTCCTCCAAACTTTATTATTCTTGGAATTGGCATATTGGTTGAATTTGATATCACGTGAGTCAATTAACTAGAATCTTCTGCCAAGACCCTTGCTTCTGGCTACCATATTAGGAAGGCCATGAATCTGCATGTCTCATCTATCTATAGGATAAATCATGTTTGTTATATCCGACCATGGCTAGTTGTGGTTTCTTCTTAGCCTCTGGTAGGTACCGAGAGTACTATTAAAGGGATTTCAGGGTGATATTTCAGCTTATATCTGGCTTGTTGCTACAGCAACACGTCCAGGGTTAGGGTTGTTGTCGCACATAAGCGATGCTGGATGCTTAGTTCTAGCTAAGCTAAGCGTAAAGATTACAAATTTGCTAACACCCACAACAAATCTTTTTCCACACCACATCCTCTCCATCAGCCTCTGCTCAACACTCCCTCCACCAAAGAGATATTTACTGATAGGAAACAAGTTGATCTCTTGTCTTCCTCTTGTATAATCCTTTACCCTATTTCACTATTTCTTTTATTAAGAAAAAGATTTAACTTATAGTTTCAATTCAGGTTATTACTGGCCTTCAAGTTTATAGGTACTCCAATCATCCTGCAGTTAACTTGTCCTCAGGTTTGGTAAAAAATAAGACTAAGCAGGCTTTTTACATTGATACCTCTCTGGTATAGTCCTTCTACCCCTTATTTTATTATTATTAAAAGAATAGTTGTTGATAATTTTTATTATTACTCAGATCACAGCTTACGCATATCCTTCACTCAATCATCATTCTATTGACCTATTCAGAATTGTCATATTGGAAAGGAAATGGGTATGGTTCTTGTCTTAATCCTATTAGTTTTCTTTTTCTTGCTTTTAAATCTAGACTATAACTAATTGATATTATACCAAATTACCGCTTGAGTCTTTGGTATGGTGCATGCTACTCAAAATGTGGACCAACACCATTTCAAAATATAATGCCTTCTGTAAGCAGGGTACAGAGTTTTTGATACACAATATTTATTTTGCAGTTTAGAAACTCAAGTGATATAGTATAATATAATATGATAATATATCAAGTATTGTAATTAGATAATATAATTGACCATCAGAATACCTCTTTTTACATACCAGAACTTGTTAATTCTCCATTCCTCATATTTAAACCTTTCTTTACTATAAACAATCCATCAAAGCTCAATTATCAACTCAGAATAGATCAGAATCAATCAGCTCGTCAAGAATCAAATGCAGAAACCTCTGTAAACGCAAATACGTTAAGAACTAGAGCAAGAAGACAATGAATTAGAGACAGCCTAGTGCAGGTATTATCTGGTTCATGATTTGTGTAAAGTATTTTAATGTGTAACTAAGAAGTATCAATATTAGAACTCAGAGGTGCGACCACAAATACCAACAGCAAATGCTCTGCAGGTTTGAAGATTTTGCCAATGGCAAGCCTATATGTGGACCCAAAATATCTATGCAGATCAAGCAAACATGTCTTCAGCCACTGGAGAGAGTTCAAGTTCCAATATGGAACATTTACAATATGAAATAGAGGAAGATTATAAGTTATGGCCAAAGTGCCACACATTCTATAATCAAGCGTGTCCCTGATGCTAGAAAATCTTCAAAGATGCATTCAAGAAAATAAGCAAGTGAGTCTCACATCACCCGACTAAGAGAGTAAAGAGAGCAACAGGCCAGTATTTCACATGGCATTACTAAGTATATATGTTTCTTAAGTTACAGATAAAGCAAGAGGAGAAGGCCTTAAAAGGTCCAGGTCTATTTGCAGGAGATATAGCACTGCTAGCATCACAAAAGAAGGTAGCAAAGAGAGTTGCATTAGGAGGTGGATGGGGTAAACGAGTTTGGCAATGAATTTTGTCCCATGAAGTCTTATAAGTTAAGAAGCGGAGTATCTCTGAACTGCAACATGGAAAACATCATCAGATACTTTCTCTTTTAAAGGATGCTGATACAATACTTATAGTCTGTCAACATATTCTTAGAGTTGGTGATAGTAAGTTTTTCTCAGGAAGAATGAATAATGGAGTATGAGTGGAAGAATATAACTAAGATAATAGTATTATAGAACTTACAGCTCAAAATTTGTCCAAAGCAATTGTAATACACTGGAAGATGACTGAGTCTAGAGATGATAGCGATATTACAAACTGATCAAGCCACAGTGTCTGCCGGGAGATAGAGAAGACAATATCCTCACGCACAGCATCCCGATGGCTGCTGAAATTAGACTTCAGGTATAAAGAGTACCGCAAGGGGATATATAATGATGGACACGAATGTGAGGATGTGAAGAACCATTATGATAATGAATTTCTACCCCATATGGAATCCTACAAAAACCAATTCATGAGATGGGATGAAGACCTACTTGAGATTCTTAATCAACTTCACTTACTGGAGAATATGTAACCTGTTATACTGGTTACCCAAGATGAATGTACTTTCAATTCCAATGATGGTCAACATTTTATCTGAGTTCACCCAGAACATAAACCACTAAGGAAAAAGGTATGTGGACAAGGTCTACATGTCTCTGACTTTCTTACCCCAATTGGACGATTAGGAGATGGTAGTGCATGTGAGATATTGAAAGGTGGAGGTGGTGTGTAGTGGAATGCAGACAAACTGCTGGCACAAAATATTGATAAACCAATCCCTGCATTTGAGATGCAGTTTCCAAGCTGTAAAGGACTCTTTATATTTGGTAATACAAGGAACCATTTGAAGTTTGCTGATAATGCATTCCAGGTTTCAGAAATGAACTTGGAACCAGATGGTAAGAATGCTAAACAGATGCATGAGACATTTGTGATTGATCCTCAGCATCCTGCTGGTGGATATATTCAGTCTATGATCTTGTACGATGTGATACCAAAAGGACTCAAAATCATTCTTACAGAGTGAGGCCTTTGGCCACAAAATCAACCTGGCTTCAGAACCCAATATTCTATTCCATCTATTAGTAGAAAGTCAAGAAAGTTAAATCCTGGATGCTTGGATCAAGGAGCCTGCTCTGCTCGGGCACTACTTGTAGCATAACCTGACTTACCCAATCAGAAAAGCCAAATAGAGCAAACCATTTTAGATGCTAGTAATGATGTGATATTTTACCCAGCATTTCACTGTGAGCTGAACTTTGTAGAATATTACTAGGGAGCAGCTAAGCACTATACTCATGAAAACTGTGAGTATGATTTTGAATACCTCAAGTGCCTTGTTCCTGAGGCCTTGGCTGAGGTGTCTAGCAAGTTGATATGGCGATATTGGGCACGTACGGAGCGGATTATGGAAGTCTACAGATCAAATGTAGTTTATCGATCTTCTGAGTATGAAAGTTTAGTGAGCAGAAAGTTTTGCTCACACCATCATGTATCTGACATTACTTAATCTTTATTTGTCTAATAAAATTTCCCTTTTTTCAAATAAAACCAAGTAATCTTCAAAGTAATCTTATAATATATTATATATAATATTATCGTATAAGAATATCATACTCAATTGCTTGCACTTCTGTATCACACTGTAAAATAAATTTAGTGTATCATAAACCCTGTACCCAGCTTACATAAGGCATTACATTTTGAAATAGCGTTGGTCCACATTTTGGGTGGCATGCACCATATAAGACTGCTACCTCTAAGATAGCCCTAATTGGAGTATCTGCGGTGTATTGGTAAATCACTTTGCATACAGCTTATCAACCTGTGCCCACTTGACTCTTCACTGCAGGTAGACAAGAAGAGCTTGTTGCCTCAGTCTTTACATGACCACTACTTTACCACCAGCTCCAATCTGAAATCTTGTAGTAAATTTGTTGAGCACTTTGCACCAGGCTTATCAACCTCTCCCCACTAGACTCTTTACTACGGGTAGACAGGCAGAGCTTGATGCATCAGGCTTATCAACCTATACTTGCTCTGCTTGTAAGTAATTGTGAGAGGAATAAACAGAGAGGTAAAGAATATTGGTCCTGGTATGTTATCTTTTTCAGAAATTAGAGTTCAGAAAATACATTTAACCAACTAAATAGTATAAACTAGTGATACTAAGTTTCTAGGTCTAATTAGATATTTGAACTTGCTATGGATATTGAAGATATCTCTCTCCTTGTAACTGTTGCTACTGCTCCTATGAGCACTATTGTAGCAGCTAAACAGTTACCAGACTTAAAAGAGAAAGAAATAGGTAATCAATATCAATATCGGTTACCCCTTCTAGTTCCAGTTGGAATACTATTTAGTCTTGATTCCTTTACTGAATTATAGTGTCTCAAGTTTTTAAGATAATTCAATTAAAAAGTTTATCTTTAGAAATTATTTACTAATAAAATTTAGGTTCAAACTATCAGAAATTCAGCTGTTTCTACCATACTTTCAGCTTTCTCATATTCAGTTCTGTAATGGATATTCTTGTTGTCCAGAAACTGCATTGTGCATACTCCTCTATCGACCTGCGGTGCCAAATTGGTTGAAAGAAGATATAAAAATCTTTCAACATTCTCAATCATGGATATCTTCAATATTCAATGATGTGGTTGAATATCTTGTTGAACAATATCCAAAGCATATGGAATGGGATCCAAGCAGGCTTACAAGATAATAAGTCATAAAATACAGTCAGGCAATTGAAGAAAAAGTTGGAGTCAAAGGCATCTGGGAAGTTATCAATAGAACCATACATACAATTTGTCAACCAATAAACCATCAACACTGTTACTACTCAGACTATACAAAGTATAATGGTATTAAATTTTAAGCTGTTATGACACCAGATGGCATCACCTCCTGCTTAGCTGGTCTATAGTTTGGAAAAGATGGAGATTGGAAAACGTATATTCATTCAGGATTGGAGAAACATTTGAGGAAAATTAATCAAGGAACTGAACGTGATGAGTATTGCTATTTATATGGTGATCCTGCATATGCTTTGTCATATGGAATTGTGAGTGGGTATAAAGCTACAGTTGAATTGCCTCTTAATCCTGTACTTAAAGCAATGAATGCTTATATGTCAAGCATGCAAGTTAGTGTTGAGCATGGTTTTGGAAAGTCAATAAACTTGTGGTCATTTAATGAATTTAAAGGCAGTTTAAAAAGTGGTCTTTTGCCTATTGCAGGTTATTTTTCAGTCACTATTCTGCTTTCAAATATTCATTCATGTCTTTATAGAAATAAAACCTGCACTGGCTTTCATTGTTATCCATCCCTGTTATCAAGTTACTTGTCATTGCATTCTTGTATTATATAAAAAAAGTTTGTTAATAATTTACAACTATAGCACCTTACTTTAAGTCCTTTCAAGCTTTGACAAAATCTCTTCCAATAATTGATTTGTTTTCTCTTGCTGTTTTTCCACCCTTTCTCCTTTTTTCTGCCATATGTCCCCCTCTTGTGGTAAATATTGTTCTATTGTATCTAGCCACTATTCCATATCCTGAAGCATTGTTAGATTTTCAACCCGACTGCCTAACTTCTCAGCAACTAAAGCCACTGTATCTCCAATTCCCTTAACTGCAGTGATCATTTCCCGTGTATCCTCCCTTGCTGTCATTTCTCACACTTTTTTTTTCTCAAAGAACTAATTCTTTTAACTGAATTCTTTGCTATTTCTCCTTCAGCCAGGGAACTAGCCCCAGCTACTCCCTTTTCACTCTCTTCTGATCCTATGTGAGCCCTCTTTGGATCTGTTCTCTTATCTCTCGAACCGTCACAACTTTCAGAAGAAAGACGATACTTTAAGTAGACACTTTGGAGTAAATTTGCTCAATGGACTTCAGCTGGTTATGACCCTTTTGCACTTTAGGTCTTTAGCTGTCATGCAACCTCCTTTGCACGTATACACTCCTCTTCTTCCTCAATCCATTAATCGACCACTTGGGTAAACCCAGTATCTTCCTGAATGGTATGGTTCCGGCCGCCTATACTAAGCACCTCAGATTTTGCAACAAGGGACGGCTTGGCACTAAGGATTATGTATATAGGTTCAACTCCTCTCAAGTTCTTTGTTTTTAGAGCATTTCTTTATCCACAGTAATTTTTGAAAGCAATAAATGATTATAGATATAAATCTCATAGACGAGTCTCAGACACTTAATGTATTCTAGTATTATTCAATACTCTATTATTATCTCTCAATAAAACCAGTGTGGCTTGAATATATCAAAAATAACTCTGAATCTATGGGGAATTGAACTAAGCTCCATACTTTTAATTTGTGGCTGATTGCCAAGGCGTCCCCTGTTGCAAAATCTGAGGTGCTCAGTATAGACAGCTGGAACCATACCTGATTCACAGCTTTGAATCTTTAGCTGTATGCAGCAGGTGGTTACAAATCCCTTCACTGTTCCTGTTTATAGTTTTTTTATTTTAATTTTTTTAATTCTAACAATATATACATATCTCTAAACATACCTGCAGGATCCTTTAAGAATATTCCTGCTCCCTGATAAAACAAGTTTGGAACTATTATCTAAAACTGCCCCTTCCTTCTGTCTTGAAAATCAGCCTGATTTTCAACACAAATTCTGACTAGTCTGAGTTTGTTCTTATCAGTGAGATAGATACGACAACAGGTGGGAGCAGTGGCCTGGACCTGAGGCTCGGAGTAGCAGGTTGGAGCACTGGTGTGTGCTTGAGACTTGGGGGAGTAGGCTGCTTCCTACTCTTGGGACTGTGAAAGAGAAGCCATAATGTTATGGTAAGAATTAAGATAGTTTGGATTTTGTGTTGAATTCATGTGATCTCTACTTTTTTTTTTCTTTTTTTCCTACATCCTGTAATTGCTTATTATGTCTTGTTACAAGTGAATTTTTCCCTAGAACTACGAAATCCCTCTTTTCTCTTTTCGCTTACGACCACATTTAGCTCTATTATCACAGGCATAGCGATCCCTAACTTCAAGTTCCAAAATCCCTCTATTGTATAAACCGACCGAGGTATACGAGCAGTCTACTGGTACCGTACCGGTACAGTATCTCCCATATGTTCTCCCCGGATGTATGAGCCAAGTGCTGTGATCCTGGGCACCAGCACCGGGATGCACAGTGACTTGCGTTACATTCGGGTATCCAGGGTGAATCACGTTATCCGGCGTCTACATGCCGGTACCGTAGATTGGCATGATCTGGGCTTAAGTTAAGTGTGTTGCGGGTCGGGACTACACTAGCCCCTGGTGCTTTGTTCATCCGTTGTTCTTGCTTGACGGACACTCCTAGACTTGGTGTGCCGTGCCGTACGGTGCCGTACCGGTGGCTGCCCTCGGAAACCTTATCAAGAACAGTGACTCGGCTGGCCATTGATCCGGCCGGGCCCTGATCGGCAAATTGCTATCATACTTGCGTGCATTAAAATTCTTGGTACGCGAGAGGCTGTTGCTGGTTGTTAAAGTTGCCTCCCCCCCCCTTTTCCTCCCGCGGGGTGGTGGCTTGGCTTTGGAAAATCTGCATAACGCAGATGTTTCTTCATTCGTTGCTATAATCGTTGGTGTTTCTACCCTCGTCCAGTGTGTTGAATGAACTCTTTACTATACCCGAGCAGTCGGTGGAGCGAGGTAGTGCCGCCGTGGGTGGGATAAGCGATTGTGTCCAGCGCAGCGTGATACAAAAGGGGGCGTCCATTCTCCAGATCAGAAATCCTGGATTCCGAGTGATTCCTTATGAAACTACACGAATTCTGTAATTGTAAATATCATGGACGGTGAATATCTCCCACACTTTAAAAAGGGGTTTCTGCCCACCGGAAAATGGGCAGTGCTCGTACAGTGTTCCCTTCTCAAGAGCACAGTTTTCAGGAATGAGTTGCAAGGGTAGCAGCCCCGGCAAATAGTTGTGTGAAGCTTCACGAATTAGTTTTTCTCCACATTCAGTCTACACATAAGTTATTGACAGAACCGCTTGGGTTGAAAGAGACCTGTAGATGGGAGAGATGCCCGAGCCCAGACATCATTCGGAAGGGAAATACGCTACCATTTGGCTTTAGTGCGGCACATTCGGCTGGCATAGCTAAGCAATAGGTATAATAGCAGTTGGCAGAGAGACAGAGTTGAAAGGGTAACTGTACTGCGTAGTGTTGGCGTTCGGGTACTTTAATGTATAATATTATATAACTTAGGGTACTTTTCCTCGCCTGTGGGTTCTATGCACCTTTCTAAATTGTCCCTCAACCTTTCCTATGCTGCTAGCATGATAAAATAGGCTGGTCCCGTCTTCACATTCTCCATATAGCATCGCCCTAACATTTCTTCATTGCAGAAATAGGAGAAATTGGGGAGAAATCATACCGAACTAGTCGGCTTGACGGATGGAGAAAAGCCGAGTACGGCAGTCTGGAACAAAACTGTACGTTCTTCAGCTGTTCAAATACCGACGGGGTTTTTTTTTGGGTGGGGGCGATGCACATGGATGCATAAAATATGGTGACCGATTGTAAGAATGGCTGAGCAGGCGGCAAACTTGCCGAATATTATTCGAATTGCTGATGCATCCGAGTATTGTTGATGCCTTTCGGGTATCGGTTCCGCCATCGGGGAACCGGAACAATGGACTGACACGATGGAGAGCGGGTCTCGCCCTTCTGGGCCAAGCTTTCATTTGCTCGGACCGGTCGACTGATCCGGCACTCTTTTTGGCCTTTTGCGGCAGCGGGGGAGCGCTCTACTCCGCGCTTCGAAGCGCTATTATAGAATAACTGACTCTCATTTGGTGACCGTGAAGCTGCCTAAGGTTCTGGGTCCGAGGGTTTGGTGCTAGGGCATTTTGCGTCTAACCCCTTGGTGGCGATCTAAGACCAAAGCCTCCTGAGTTATGATACCGCATTCGTTAAACCCACAGTCGATGCTCAGTTGCAAGTGTTTCGGAAGTCCATAGGGTTGGCTCGAGAGGAAAAGAGATATCCCGGGCTGTTTTTATAGGCAACCGTGTCCAGAGGTTGACTCACCCTCTTGGCCGACAATCGAATCACCCTTCGAGGCACACCGCCTTACTTCGAGTGAGGCTGATATGGCAGGAGAGCAAACGGCTTTTTTTGGGGGGGGGGGGGTTGGGGGAACTATGCTGTCTCGAATAGCTAATCTTGTGAATATAATATCACGTGTCCGCTTCACGCCATCTCTTGAAATAGCTGAAAACCTGTGTCGAGTGATAGATTGTGATAGGGAATAATGCCGCTCTTCTGGAGCTGTTACTGGGAAGCAAGTTTATTGTGGGTGCCTTTCAATGCAAGGTTTGGCTCATCTAGCATTGGCAAATTGGCTCTGGTCAGCGGGAACGGCAAGGATTGACTGTAGGGATCCGAAGAACGCGAAGAAGGTAAGACCAAAAGTCGGTCAGCCCAATATAGTGGGATTGTATTTGTGAGTGATATCACCCCATATGTGCCCTGGGGGTCATCAAAAATCGGAAACGAAAGGTCTTTTGGAGATAGTAGCGACTGGGAGTAGCTACCAGGTATGATGATGATAAGAATTAGAATGCGTAAATCAAGGTGGAAAATAGCCCAATATCGAGTTTGAAAGAGTTGGCCGCGATAATGGAAATCCCCTCTGGACGTCCAGTTATCACTTACTCGATTGGGTGTAACTGCCAAGGAACTGGTCTGGATTCTGGCTTTTGTAGTATTGTACTTACCTCCGGACAACCCGATCATCCAATCTGATAATCTCCACAATGCCGCCCTCTCTAGCTTTCGATTTTTAATGATCCCCTCGAGTGCTTAGCAGATCTTATAGGCGTGGTTGCAGAAAGGCCGTGGAGCATGGGGTCAATGTGGGGCAGTTAGCTGTGTCGTATCACCGATTAAAACCCCTGGGTGACGTATGGGGTTTTCGCTCGACTGCCCAAACCGCTCCTTCAGAGTTTTATCCATGGGCGGGTCGAACGCAATCACATCATGGCCACCGAAGGACTGAATTGGGGGAAGCTTGGTTTGGCCTGCACAAGATATCCATCGGATGAACCCCATTGGATAAACGAAATGATTCGCACCATCAATCCAACACAATGAGTGAGGTATTGTACCACGCCCGGTTACATTCTTTCCTAGGATCAGTGCTGTTTTGAGCCCGGGATGTGGCAAGGTACTTTATGGGGGTGAAGGTGAGTACAAGCCCGAAATACTCCTCTCATGTCCCAAGAAGTTGGGTGATCAATGACATAGACCGAGTCCATGCTGTCATTATCGATACATTCAACCTCGAAAGCCGATTGCAACATCGGAACCCTGTGCAGGAACTCTGGAGGACTCCCAGAACAATTCCACCAGTACCGCTCCGAGCAGGCGATCTGGTACCACATATATGCTTGCCACCATAGCCTCGTGGGCGTGGGAAGTGGGAGCGGCAAAGCACAGGATATTCCTGTGCTGGGCATTGGAGTGGCTACGCTGTACGAGTAGTCTCGAGAATTATTTTCAAGCGGCGTGAGGAGGACAGGCGGCCGGTACGACATGGCACAATACTTGTGTGGGAAGGTATGATATTATCATACTAGTGCTTGTACTCGACCATGTTTTGCCCTGGTGACTGGTGACAAGAGATAAGTGAATGGCGACCGGTGGGGGTCGCAGGACGTTGCGAACTGGTTGGGCGCACTTTATCTGGTATCTGGTATCTCTCCCGATAAATACCGGTACACGAATATGAGAGGGAAGCGTCAAAATTCTCTAAGCCACCCCGCGGACTACTGTATAGTGCTGTGCCCCACTGGAGAGACCGGTTGTGTTGTGTCGAGTTTTCCTGCACTCGGCAAAGGCAATTCATTTGGGGGCCGCAGTCTTGTTCCTGCGCAGTTGAGTTACATTATTCCTTCAAAGTGGTATCGGCAACGCCGACGACTTTCGGCGTCGCCGATACCGAAGTTGCGTATTCATGCAGCTCTGTGAGAGTCTCTCAAGCATTTCGTTTACACTCCCCGCCTTAAAGTTGCCTAAAATGGGAATTTGCTGCATGTCTCCAGTACAAATAATCGTAGCCTATATCCCAGGGTAGGTCTCACGGAGCGGAATTTGGGATAGTGTTTCGTTCACATCATGCGGCTCGGAATTTTCTTGTTCTTTTCTTTTCTTTTCTTCCCTATTCCCCTCTCTTGGTGTGACAGTGTCGTATTGCTGCTCGAAGTTAGACGCCGCTGTTAGGGTTATTATTTTATGGAGGAGTTGGTAGTGGGATATATGTTGGACGGATTCCGCTGTGCTGCTCACGTTGCCTCTGAAAAGCGCCGGTCACATACGGTGCGGGTTTACTACAATACACGGCGCAGGCGATATTGGCAGCAAAAGTGCAGTTAAGCTAACCCTTTCCCTTTCATTCCAACAGATTCGATAATTTTTAAAGAAACTAACAACCTAATGACTAGAGATTTAGGGAAAAACATGAGTCGTATCGCAATCCCGTCACCCATTCCACCGTTTGTTCGAGCGAGAAATAGGGAATATGGGGGGGGTATCAATGGAAACCGCGGAGGAGGTTAATGGCAGAGGCACCAACCCCGACCAAACGATCAATAAAACTGCGGGCTCTCATAATCGGGAACCCATTGCCTCGTTACGTCAAACCGCTGTAAGGACTCGTCCTGGAGGATATTCAATAGCTCATCCTGCTGCTGTTGTTGATTAAGCACATTTGCAGCATCGATACCAATGGGTTGTCCACTCATAGCCCCCAATGCTTCGATATTTTGGGCATCGGCTGTGCCGCGAACAAAAGGGTCTGCAGGGTCCCAGCCACCCAAGAACCCTGGAATGCTGTTTGTTGGGAACACATTACACATTGAAGCAGGATCGAAGATGCCTGGGAAGTCCGCGACTTCGGGCAACTCCGGCCCTGGAGGACTATGGCTCTGCTCATTCTCGTAATCGGTAGAACGAAACCCAGTGGAATATGGGGCACCATGAGAAGCGGCTGTTCCGGTTGTTCCAGGACTAGGTGTCGTTCCCTCTACCGATTGTGAGCCGGACGAATTTTCGTACGTGTACGGGGAGGAATGGCTATGGGGGGAGAAACCAGCCCTTGCTGGCGGGGATCCGGCGTGGGAGTCATGCGACTTGATGGAAGGAGTTTGGGTAGAGCGTCTACTATTCGCGGAATAGCTCTGCAAGGCCGCCTGACCCAATCTGTCAAATAGGTCTGCCGCTGCTTCGGTACCTGGCCAACGCTCTGCGAGGATGGTTAACAAGGAAAGACTGATCTCCAGATTACGCTCCACTTCCTCCCGATGATGCATTTCACGGATTTGGTCGTTATATAGGGTCCAGATCAGGGTGATAGTCGCAGTGTATATCTGATGAAGGTAGACCCAAGTGAAGTCAATTGACTTTTCTTCAAACATCTTTTTTTGGAGGTGAATTCCTTTTATGGCGGAATTATAACAGTGCGAGACCGCCTCTGCCGAGGGTTGAGGTATTTGAGGGCTTGGACGATAGGTGAAGATGATCATAAGGTGGTACCTGTAACGCGGTCAGTGAGGATAGGATCTTATCATATCGATTTACCAACTTACCTATGATCAAACCTGCGTACTAATGTTAGTATAGATATCAGAAGTTTATCAGAGGAGACCTACCAGTCTGGATTCATAGTGCCACCGAGCTCATCTGCGGGACAAGAGGCTCTCCAGTTGTCAAGTTTCGCATGAATTTGGGTAAACCAAGGGTCACTGTTATTTTTCGGGTGTTCCCTTGGGTTTTGATACAATGTTTGTCGAATCTCGGCCTGCAGCCTCCTCATACGGAAGAAATGCATGGAGATCAATTTTTTAATAGAAATAGGGCCCGGCAGAATTCCGCCAGCTGTGATGTATACATCATCAACCGGTTCATAAAATCCAACGTCCACAAAGGCGTCTGCGGTTGCAAATGCTGACGGCCGGCCCAATACATGCGAAAGTCCGTATCTACCGATCAGTTAGTTTGCGATACCCTCATGGTGTCTTGGAACGTTGAGGCTTCGGGGCAAAAGAAAGCGGAATCATGACAGGCATCACATACTCCATAGAGGCAGACGTCCAAAACCACCTTCTTCTCATATCCTTAGTTATTGGGTCGAGGGGAGTAGCACTGAGCATGATCGTTCGCTCTTGATGATATCCAAGTTGCATGCATAGCCGGACAGCAATTCCAACTATGTGATAGACCTATCCACTATGGTCAGATCTAGGGAGGTAAGGGGGGGGAGGGGTATCAAGGTTATCTACCGCCATGCGAGTGGGGGTTACTAGAGCATATTGTGCCATCACAAGCAAGCACTGGAGTGTCCTGTGATCCATAGCTTCCAGGACATCCTCCATGTGCTGCAAGCCGGCGAGGAAATAGCTATCAGCGAGACCAGCATAGTGCTTCGACAACTTCTGCATACTAATCGCTAGCACCATCTTCAGTTGGAAGTTTTTGAAGGGATCCTCCGAGCCCGCATACACATCGGCCACATCTTGGACAAACGTGGGCTCATGAAGTACCGGGAGTTGATACAGTGCTGGGTTTAAACTATCAGCCAGACTCACAACAGTTTTTGGGCGATGGCCGGGGCGGACCTCTTGCGCAAAACAACTCGACTAGTTTATCGGTGATCTCGCGATTGGGGAGTCTGGAAGCTGGCAGAGAGCTGAGATTCGCATGTGGATCGCCTGGATCTGGGTTGGTTCGCAGCGCATGTCGAAAAGTATTTCGATGTTGGGTGGTCAAGTCGCTAAAAGCCTGAGGATCTAGATTCTTTTTCGCGGCCTCTAGGACCAAGCGGGTCACAGTAACTCCACTCGAGGAGCCCACATATCGTGGTTCTTTATAATGCTCGTAGTCGGCAAAATTTACCAGGCCGACTCCCCTGACGAGTTCCTCACTATTCGGAGCGTCGGCTTCAACTAAAAGGGCCTCCCTGACCCTTACCTTCTCCTCCAAGTCTTGGACCTTATTCTGCAGATGGACGACATAACTTCTTGGGACCGTTTTCTGCTTCGTCGAATCAAAGAATTCGCAGTGCGCACCACTCCGCTCACACGGTCCACATTTTGGCAGGCCCGCGTCACAGCGAGTTTTCCGCTGCGAACAATAGTGAGAAAACTGACTTCAAGTACAATAAACAAACAGCGATAGGCCCTTACACTCCTGCACCGTGTGCAAGCGGTCAAAGTATGGTATAACTTTGGGGTGTTTGAGCTCTCGGATCCTCGTCCGTTCGCATTGGTATCCCTATCGTCACACCCGATCCCTTGACGGCCATCAGCGGAGCTTCTTCTTCGCTCTGCCCTATTGCTTGTCGCTGGGGATTTTCTTGAGCTGTTATTTTCCTTCGCTTCCATCGAGAACTCATGGATATTTGTTTGAGTCAGATTGATCGTTGTCACCGAGATGGCTGTTGCCCGTGTAGTTGACGGAAAGCGGCCAGATCAGAAGACTGACTTTTTTTTCCTTCTTCCCAATCGTTTTTCTTCCCTTACGACAGTCTACCCTTTTGGCCTGTACGAGTACAGCAGCGGTAGAGGCGCAAACGCGCCGGGCAAATGCACCAAAAATGGGAACAAGATGGAATGCCGTAGGATAAACGCCGTAAAACTGGTAGATGCTTATCCGTAAGGGTTTGGAGCGAATGTCTGCAAGGTTAGTGGTTCTTGGTGTCAGCGGCTCGCCGAATTTATCGATTCCCCGCGTTCCCCAGAACGTGATGGTGCTGAGCGGTAACACAGGACCGCAGGCTGCAGTACTCGAGTACCGTACAGTACTTGTACGAGTACCGGTACAAGTAAGGTGTTCTTCGTACCCGAAAAGGGGGAAGAAGGGAAAACGAAACCGGATGGAGTGGAATGTTCCGAAGGAATGGGTTTTACAGTAAATTTACTTGTAAGAGGGAGTGCGACGTGATTGTGGGTATGAGTTGCAGGTTGGTGTTAGAGTATCATACCGTAAATGCATACCGTACTGTGCTCTACTCGGGTTTGTATCTCTTCCATCTACAGGTGTATATTTTCGGAACAAGAATTCAAGGGGCATCCCGGATCCAAATGTGCTCGAGCACTCGAGGAACCTTGACGGCACGGGGAAATTTACCGGAAGGCTACATAACGCCCAGGTTCCCCTCTTGGGGCTTCCGGTTCGCGGTGATCCTTTCTAACATGTGGGTCTCACTTGTACTGTACTAGTACAGTACTCGTACTCGAGTGCTGTGCCGGTATTGGTGCACTGTACGAGCATGATGTATCATGCTCGTATGATACACTGATTTATATTTACCTGAACGGTAGTCTACAGTGCCGTATCATACTCTCCAGCACTTCTTGTGTCGCGATTTCCCCCGAGTCGGCCACTCTTCTCCCTCGAGACCAGGGTGCAGAACCGGTCCAGTACTGTACTGTACTTGTACAGCACAAGAAGTATCATACAAGAACCACCGGTAGCTCAGGGCCAGTCCTGCTGTTGTGCTTCCCCATCCGATCACATCACCCATTATTTACGGCAACAACTTCCATTATTTATGGTATCATGCCCCCGCTCAATTCTTCCGTATCGAACATTACCGCAGTTTCATCCTCCTCCTGCTGTTTTGAACGAAGCAGGCTGCAGGGAGAGGGAGGCTTGTGGAACACAGCACAGCACAGCACAGCCGAGGAAGACATCACTTGCCCACCCACCCACCCACATACGCCATATTGATACCACAGAAGCCTGCGAAGAACGATGAGGGAACGCTCCACCCGGCCAGGGAATCAATCAAAGTTTTTCTGTTTTCTTTTTTTGGAATATTCATTAAATATGCTATGCAGTTTGTTACCTGTACTGTACCGGTATTCCCCGAATACTGGTGCAAGTGCTTTTTGGTAAGGTATCGTGGTACCGGTACTGTACTGTATAGTACTGTACTCGTACAATACGAAAAACACGATATCCCTTGTATGCTTGGCAGCTACAAGTACTGTACAGCACTCGTACATCAAACGAGCCCTCATTTTTTCTTCTTTCTTTTTTTCTTTCCTACTACCGTATTGCTACCCTACCGCAACATCATTCTCCGCAGGTTGTGAAGAGTGAGATTCTCCATCCCCTCTTTTTTTTATAGCATGATCCGGTATGATACTGATAGCCGCCTGTCCGTCAGTCATCTTATGCAAGGGTCTCGTATTGATGCTTTACCCCCGTCCGTCTTACCACTGCCCGGTACTTGTGTGCTTGGGTTATGATGCACTGTATGTGCGTCAAGAGGGGGCAGAATCGGATGGGATAGGGCCGGATGGAGCTGGACGGGAATAGGACTGCATTACTTTGCAGAGAGGCTCCGGGTCTTGTGCTCTGTAAGGTGCTTTATGGGTGAGTGGATGGGATGAATCTATCTTCTTCCTCACCCTGACGCTCGGATGAGTTGGGTTCGAGTTTTGCCAAGCTCTTCTCGATGGGGGAAGACAGTTTTGGCCGGGCATGGTAGCAAAGATGCTCGGGAGGGTTGACCCACCAGGCATCAAGTTAGACTACCGCAATCCCACCCTACTCGAGTACCGGTAGCCAGCTATGATACCAGAAAAGAAGTTACCGTATGATAGCCAGACAGTCATAAGGCATGCTTTATCGAGGAACCTGTATACGAGATCCGATTGCGTCTAATGCGGGGCGAAATGCGGGCCGCCTCCACTTTCAATAGAAAAAAATTAAAATAAAATGGAAAAAAGCCCCCCTCTTAGGTAAGGTAATCATCATACTCGTACTGTACAGGTATTGTGCACATGAATTTCCCTATTTCCTTTTTTCCTTCTTCCCCAAGGATGTGTTCGATATCAGGAGATTGTCCTTCACTCTGTTTGTATTTCCCCCGTTTCCCTACCGTATTTAGAGGCATGAGGCCCTCTATCGAAAAAGCCTCCCCGGGCGCCAAGTTCAGGTGGGTCTACCAGATTTGTATGCAAAAGGGCGTTCAAACATCAAAGTCCTTCAACCCGAGGAACTTGAATAAACGTCTTTTTCAACCCCCCCCCCTGGGGGCTCAGTGCCTCTATTGCGATGGCCAAGATCATTTGTAACAAAATCTCTCGTTTCCAAGGAGATGATGCGAGGGGCTCGGAACATTTGTTTGGGGCATGAATGATTGAAAATCATATTGGCAACAGAGTGATCTGTGCACAGCCGTTACAACGGCTGTTACCCCTGTGTGTAACGCAACAAAGTCCAATCCCAAGCAGGCTGACTGCCGGAGAGGGTGCGGGGAGGCTGGAGTCAAGCCATGAACGGCGTGTGTGGTTGTGTGGATGGATGAATGGGATGGGGGATGAGGGGTTAAGTTGGATCGAGTCCAGTTGACGCTACCGTTTTTCATAAATTTATATGTTACCGTATGTTTGCCTCGACTCTATCATCCTTGAGCGTTTCTTGATCTGCTATTCTTGATTGCTTGATCTGCTTGCTCGTTCTCCACATACCTACCATATTGTTAAACTTGCACCACCGGTGGAGTTGAACCTCAACTTTCCTGGCAGCCGTGTTTTTTCTTTTCTTTTTTTCTTTTTCTTTTGGGAGGGAGGTTTAAACTTCTTGAGCCTTCCCCCCCCTTCTGCCTTTTCTTTGATCGGGTGGGCGAGTGGGAAAGGAGAAACGGCTTAGGGAAGTGAGAGAGAAAGAGGGAAAATATGAGCAGTCCCGCGTCCGATTTGAGCGCTCCCCTTTTGAGAGTTAGCAGACCTGTCAGTGCCTGTTCACGATGTAGGAGTGCCAAAGTCAGGGTATTGCACACCCAGGGGTGGAAACCAACCCCTCCCCTTCCCCTCCTTTAAAAAACGCTCGAAACGAACTGACCAAATACCGGATCTAGTGCGATGGGAAACTCCCCGCCTGCACTGCGTGCGAAAAATCCGGTAAAGCCCACGAATGTACCGGCGGCAGCGACCAGTTTGCTCGTGGGAAGGAGAGGAGGTGAGTGGTTGAAATCAAGCTAGCCTTCCTAGCTCGGAGGGTTTCTGACGGATGTGGGAAGCTACATTGCATCGCTGGAGTCGAAGATGGAGAAGCTGGAGAAGAAACTTGCTGCTCTCGAGAGCCGCAAAGCGCCCCCCGGGTCAATGAGTGCTAATGGGTTTGGCGATGGCAACTCCCCCCTCTTGACGCAGCAGCAGCAGAAACCTAGAGGTTCGTGGGATAACGTCGGGATTGTTTGGGATTTGGTTTACTGATCAGGGATTTTCAAGATCGGCGGAGCGTAACGCCTGGGTCACCGTTGCCGAATGGAGCGAGGGCTAAGTCGAGAAAAAGGGAGGAGGCTAATGAGATTGAAGAGCTGGTTGCTGATTTGGGGTATATGTGGGTTTATATCATATCTCTATTGCTCGCTTCAAGGCGAAGTGGGGAGTGGGGGATGGGTTAATGACTAGTGGTGGATTCGTGGTCTAGGGCTATCAATGCTACTACTCGAGATTTTTATGGATTCGCGAGAGATATGACCTTTGCGAGGGTCGTGCTAAAGGCATCAGCCTCGTCAAAAGCTCTCGAGACAAAACCTAGGGCGAGACTTCCTCCGCGTCACACAGCGACACAATTGATACAACACTACTTTGACAAGATATTCACCACACTGCCGTGTCTGAACGAGGCCAGTTTCTTCGGCGCTGTGGACTCGGTGTATCGCGATGAATCAACGTGTTCCCCCTATGATATTTACACGGTTTACATGGTGCTTGCTATCGGGACGATGTCACTGTCTAAGAGCAGGGATTCCCTCGCTGCGCACAATGCGGCGTGCTTTGTGAAATCTGCCCTTGAGCATGCGGATGCAGTGATTTCACCTAGCGCTATTACCGGTGTTCAGGCTGCTCTGCTTCTGGTGCAGTACTCTATGCTAGAGCCTGCGCATTTTAATAGCTGGTATCTGATTGGGATTGCGTCTCGGATAATGGTGGATTTGGGACTTCACCAGGAGCCAACAAAAAGTCTGAGGAAGAAGTCAGCTGACATGGACTTGAGAAGGAGAATTTTCTATTGCGTGTATACTTTGGACAGGTATATTGAGCTGAATTCCTACCAGCAATATTTTTAATGACTTCTGCAGGTCAATCAGTATGGTTCTTCAACGGCCATTTACATTCTCGGACGACTCGGTATTAGTCGACCTCCCAAAACGTGAGGACCCAGAGGTAGCGAAGCAGATAATAGTCCGGGGAACATTAACGCCTATGGCTGCCGCGATCCACCTCTTCCGTCTCCGCAAACTGCAATCAGAATGGTATCAATTCCTGCACCTCTCGGGCTCGGAACCCGTACAGGATCCAACAGCCTACTTCCGCAGCAAAACTACGGTCCTAAGGGAGTGGCTGGGCAAAATCCCTGAATCAATAAACACTTCCACACGAGACTGGCTGTATCTGGAATGGTACTACCTAAATGTCTACACCGCAGCACCGTGTCCCAAGATTCCCAGACCTTGCGACGAAGCCGTAGTCCAGGTCTTCCAAAACTGCGTAAACTACGCCCTCATGTTCCGCAGTATCCTCCAAAACTCCAACGTCCGCTTTGTATACACGTACCACGATGCACTCCGGACGTACTTTATCGGGAACAACTTCCTCCACGCACTCTGGCGCTCGGAGGACGCGGTTATCACCAGCGCGAATGTGACATCAACCATTGATGCCATCAAAGCCATCATATTCGTCCTGACTTCCATGATCGTGCGCTGGCAGGAGGTCGAAGCCCTAAGAGATAAATTTCGGATGGAATCGAGCTACATGTTGAGGAACCTGGAGGCACGGGAGCAGTCCCTATTGGCACCACCTAGGCCCCAGGTTACGAGGGAGGAGGCAGAGAGGACACTTAGGCGTCAGCTGAGCATTGAGTGGAGGGAGATTGACACTATCAATCCGCGACTGTATAATCCGTCGGGGCATATTGCCATGGCGGATTTTGGTAATGTGGCGTTTTATCGGTATGCTTAAGCGCACCATGTTGTGGGTGGTTTGGCGGGAGGGAAGACAAGCAGGGGAGGGAGGGGTTATGGTTGACTCTGTTAGTAAATTGGTTACTGTCCTCTCAGTCACTCTTCTTACTCGCGGTTAACCGGCCGGTCCCCACCTTATTCCATCGCTGGCACTCACCCTCATTCTCACCGCACAAGCAAATTAGTGTTAATTTATTATTGGCTTTGGGGGTATATAGTACCTGCTGGTGCCCCTTGCGGTTGCATGATATGGGCTGTTATTGATTGGCTTGAGTTTTGGACCCACGATTTGTTCATGTTGGATGATAGTAGTCCGGCTGTTTTGCTTGCGTCTCTCGCATGAGTGTAATTTCATTGTTCGGCTATGCTTTGACTACCTATTTTTTATTTTTATTTTCTGCAAAGCCTTAGTTTTGGACATCGTTTACAGAATCGGAATATGTTGTTGCAGCAGGGTCAGTAATGCTAAATAACGTAAAACACCCGGAAGCGAGCGATCCACTAGAAGCGAGCAGTGTCCGTGCCAATGTCTGTGTGTATTGCGACATCAAATTTCCGAGCCCCTCCCCCACGATAGATACATTCAATGACCCAACTACTGCCCTAAACCAATAAACACCTTCTCCCAAGACTAAGAAACAATAAATTGACCTTAGAAGGTTAGCTTCCGGGCTCTAAAAACTATGGAGACTTGATCACTAACCTTTATTTCCTTGAACGCAAGGCCATACCTAGAGGGCGGTCTGGGAGTCGCCTGTTGGGATTCTGAGGAGTGTTTAAGATTGGTGCTAGTCGGGTACGGACTGCAGTTGGGCGTTGGCGATATTCCGGCTCAAATTCATCAACGGAAATGAATGAATCATCGGAGTCGCTGGACTCATCGTGAGCAGTATTTGGTGATGATGTAGGAGGTTGTAAAGGAGTTTGAAAATGTATTGCTCGAGATGGTGTTCGGTTGAAGTGAACTTTTGGTCGTGCCCCTCTCTCTGAAGTAGGTGTATGGAGCATGATTGGATTGATTGTAGTGCCAGGCCTTTTTTTTTTTGCCACCTTTTTAGACTGTTTCTCCTCCCGTTCTTTAATACCCTGCAAGATTGCTTCTCCGCTTAGTACACCTGCCAGATTCCCCTTCCCAAGCCGGCGCAAGTCCTTTTTTGATGGCCGAACAGCCTTTACTGCCTCTCTCACCTTTTGAGCTTCTGCATTTGCAATATCCGCTTGTACTATCATATACTCTGCTGTATGGGAGAAGCGAAGAATGAGTTTGCAGATATCTCCTTCAGATGCAGTTTTAATGAAGGTAAGTGCTTGGTTTGTCTGTTGTCTGAGCTCGCATTTTGTGTAAGGAGTACTCTCAAGCGAGAAGCTGCCCTTGCTGAGTACCTCGGGGTTTTCAACTGCTTGGCTCAGGGCATTCATTGCCCCCAATTCGCTCAATACAGGCCGAGCATTGAAGGGACAGATGCCAGTTTTCTCAAATGCCTTCGTCATATTGTGGATAGTGTAGGCACGGAGACGCGCTGCTTTATAAAGAGGAAAAAAAATATCGTGATTAATACCCACAGAGGTAGTAAGAAAATAGTCCTCAACAGCCTTTCGGTAATGAGTCTGCAGCGGTGAAAAGAGCCCAACATGGAGAGGTTGCAGGAGATGCGTTGAATGAGGAGGGAGACAAAAAACTACAATATCATTCCTCTTGCAATAAGAAAGAAACTTGTAGTTAATATGAGAGACGTGTCCATCAAGAATAAGGAGCCGGGGCTCCCTGGGACATCGAGCTCGGGATATTGGGTCATAAACCATAGTCAACCAATCGTATCCAATTTTGCTATCCGTCTATCCCTTTGGTGACACTGCCCATCGTGCCAACTTATCCTCCTCTTCTACATTTTTATACCAATCAAAAATATGAACTTTGCCCTTTCCAATCAGGTATGGTGGAAAAATAAAGCCATTAGCGGAAGCGGCTTCTAGGGCTGTGAGGAACTCGCGTTTTCCATCTTGCTTTACCCGAGGATTTTTTTTTCCACGACGTGTAACAACCCTCGTCCCGGGTGAGATACCCATAACAAATCCTTTTTCATCAACATTCGTTATCGCCCTTGGCTTGAAAGCGTATTCTCGGAGAACTTTCCCAAGCTTTTGGAAGTGGGTATTGATGATTCGTGGATTGCTTGAATATGCGCGCTGTCGATCGATACGGCTAGCAAACTTTACTGCTAGAACTGACTGCCGCTTGAGAAATTGAGTAATCCAGTTTTTACCAATCAGGTGAATTTGTGGAGGGTTTAGGCCTTGCGTAGTATGTCGAACCTGCACCTGCCGTTCCTTTTCCTCTTTTGCTAAAGTTTTTACCATGCTCATAAGGTGATCCACTCGTGGGGGGAAGCCAAAATCATCCCGCTTGAGCACCCATTTTACCATAGCCTTTTCAGCAACTGGTGTAAAGATCTGCTGCTCTTGATGTGCTTCCTGGCGGTTGCGGCGTCCATTCTTGCGGTGGCCAAGACTTGACCTTGACAGCCCGTAAGCCTCAGCAGCTTTCTCGATAGAACTAAAGGTAAGGTCTTCTAAACCCTTTAAGGCAGCAGAATAGCGTTGCTCGAGGGTTAAAGATGGGATATTCAATCGTTGTCTGACTTTTGACATTGTGTTGTGAGTTATAGAGCTTGCACCGGAGGGGTGTGCGGGGTAAATTGGTTGTTACCCGGCCATCTCGCTTCTAGTGGATCGCTCGCTTCCCGGTGATTTACGTTATCTTACCGTAGTGCAGAATCCCTCTAATCATTGCCTGAGGATAAAAAAAAAGCCATCTTTAAATCTGAAAAAAGCAGGATCTTGGCAACAATAGCAATGTTTCTCCCTGCCCCCCCGCCAGGGTTTTCCACACAAAATTCTAATTTTCAGTTAGCTACCAGAAACAACCGCAACAAATACTGTCCTCCAGACTCTGATGGTTTGAGGGGCAGTCATATGGACTTTAGCTTTATGGACTTTTCTATTTTTATTGACTGTCCTGGGTACTGATACAGAGACAATCCGGCCCACTTTGTTGCTGTGCAAGATCCCATACAAATCGGTTATCTGGGCGTGGATTTTAACCTTCCCCTTCGGGACTCAGACTTTTGGACCCCGTAGATCAGTTCCCGTAGCCCGACATCCGTGAACCTTCGGACTAAACTCTCCGTAGAAGGTGGAAAAAAATAGCCGAATTTTTTCTCATTCCTTGTTGTTAACTGGGTGCGCGTTGGAACATTTCCTTCGTGGAATGGCCCACGGAGGCCCTTATCGGGGAAAGAGAGAGAGAGGGAGGGGAGGGGAGGAGGGGAAAGGGGATTGACCTAAGCCGAGCTGCGGTATGATACTTGCACAAAACGCCCCTCTCTAGCTACTTGTTGTATGATACTACCGGTATGACTGGTAGGACTGGGTGTGAGGAATAGGCGGGACGAGAGAGCCAAGTCCCCGCCGCTGTCATTGGAGGGTATGAGCCTTGCACGTCTAACCTATGGCAGAAAGGTTTGATGAGTGGACTGGAAATTGCGAATTGGCTATGGTGGCCCTCCTGCAACCCCGTCCGGTGTCATAGCTTTGCATTGCGGTTGATGCCTCAGGGCTGGGTGTGTGCTAATCGAAACTCGGGGTGCGATATTGATGGGGCTGTATGCTGGTTGGCGGAGGGTGGTATTGCCTAAGAGTTGCTTTTGCGGATGTCCCGGGGAATAATGGCTCCAGTAATGAATATGATAGAACGTTCCTATCATCTCCTATTGGATGACTTCCCCCCCCAGGTGCAAATTTCTAGATTTCTGCATTTCTGTTATCATTAATGTAGCAAACATGGTATAAACACGCCTATGGAATTGAATGGGAATGGCTTCAACCTGCGGAGATCAATGCTCATTTGTGATGTTTTCTATAGTGGTCTTTAGATGTAATGATATTGCCAGCGGAAATTTAGAAAAATTGTTTCAAATGTTTACGGCGAGTCACCCATTAATACTCTGTACTCGCCGTCATAAGACCTTTCAGCGGGGCAGAGTGCTGTGTAGTATTGCGCTTATGCTAGCGATGAAGCGAAGTGGCGCCGCAGCGGGTTACAGATTGTTCCCTCTGCCCATTCCTCGGCGTGTTCGTGTGCGGAGATGGTGGAGATATTTCTACATGCCCTGACGGAGGATTAATTACAATTCCACTCCTCATTCTCCGTGTAACCCCTCCCCTCCCCCTGTTTTTTTCTTCTTCTTATTGGGTAGCCCCGGGTTTGGTCACCTTCCCACCTGCTGGGGGATCGAAATCTGTATTCGTTTGTCAATGTGCAGGACGTTGGGAGTCCACCAGGGGAGGCGGGTGATATGGTGGGACGCTGGCGGACTGGGGGGGGATAGGTGCTTCAAATGGGTTTGTGCTGGAGAAACAATGGACTGCTGATAGGTCTATTAGTTAAACGGGTGTTCATTAGACCCCCGAACGAAACGGCGCCGAGGGTCCGCTCTCTCTGCGGTTCAAAATCTTGGGGTGGTTTTATTCAATACAAGACATGAGGTTACCTGGAGCAATGGGCGCTTGAAAACTGGAGCTATGGTCTGCAGTGGATGCACTTCAGTGATATAAGTGATACCCCGAATCCTATTTTTATGTCCAAGAATTCCGGGCAGGCTAACTCGGCTGCCGACTTCCTATTGGGACTGGAGCGTCTAAGGCGGACAAGTTGCAGGTATTGGTGTTTCGGTAAAGCATGCCGTGTTGAAGCTCAATAGGGCGCGAATACTATCTAGTACGCTTTGGCAAGAATTCTCATTGAAGCTGTCCGCTAGAGAGTGCGATATTTTGGAAGCTGCCAGTGTTCCGCCGACATTCGGAGTTCCACGTCAGTCAAAGTACAACTTCCGACCCCGCTATCCGCCCTGTTCAAACTTTTCTTTCCCTTATCCAACTTTCATCTCTAGATCTCGAGCATGAGTTCAACCTCATCTAGCCGCGGCTAGCTCTGACTGGGTTTTCGAAATTGCAGGAGAAGTGTTCCGTCCAATTACCAAATACCCGCACACGGCAGTGTCCATCTAATGGACTCTGCAGTCCATCCGATGCCGGCTCCGTGGCCAAAGGCGAGACATAACGACATGTCAGTTTTGCTGCATCAAGATGAGTGTGATCTGCTTTACAGTTTGTCGAACTAACTACCAATTCTATCCTTTCATCTCGAATAATGAGGGACGTTTTCAATTCTTGGCATTAATTCCGAATGCATAAAAAATAGAAAACCTGCATCTTGATGCAACGTGCCCGACGTCAGATGTGATATATCCGCGAAAGTGCATTTGGCAAACTTTGTGATACGGGGGCACTGCTCGTTAACCGGTTATTGACGTCTCACGACTGAGGCCGAATGAGGATCTGAAGGGGAATTGGATCGTGGGTTCTGGGGGCCGCAGATCGAGTCCCGCCCAGGTATCATTGCTGTCGCTACCGTAGTGGAAAGTCAACGGCTGATCCGTTGCGGTTTCGACGGATGAGTAATTAGAGGACACGACTGCTTTTTTTTGTACGAGCACACGCGCGAGCAGATCTCTGATTCGGAGCGCCCGCAGCTGTTGAATTCAACCACTCGCTTCGGATAGGGTGCACGTCTGGTCTCGTGAGGGGCGGCTCTCCTTTGTGGATTGGAAATCTGACCGCGGTCCATTTCATATCGGCGGAAGAGAGAGCTTCATACGGGAGGAGAGGGGGGGTTTGGTTTATCGATGCCATGCGGGTCTTTGGCGCCTACTCGCTGATTTGGGTGCGGTTTTCAGGGTCTTGGCGCGCAGATTTCCGGGTATTTTTTGGAATTGGCGAGAGATCTTGGGAAGAAGAAAGTTGGAAGCGGTTGCTGCCAAGATCTTATTGGGGGGATTACGGAAATGATCGAAAGTGAACCTATAATTCCTCTGTGGCTTGGAAAATGTCGAGTAGTTTGAACCTCGAAAGAGCCTGCTATTTTAAGCGAACGAGAGAGGAAGCTCGATACTCCTGAGGGCGCTTTCATAGCTGCAGATTTGCGGCGGCCTTCACGAGAACATTTTCGCGGCGTGGAAGCTGTCGCAATGCGAGGCCTGAATCTCTAATGCGCTACGGACGGAGACGGACCGGAACATCTGTCTGACATTGCATAATCGCGGCGACAATTTCTCAGTTGGTGGTTGATACAATTTTTAAGGGAAGGTCGGGGGTTGGTGTCGTCCCCGGGGCGGTAGGTTCCCATCCCTCTCCGTTCATCCGGTGTTGAAGCCGTCGCCGATAGTATTGCAGCAGAGACTCTTCATGGCTCGAGTAAATACGTGTGTTCAGTTGCATTCCCACAATGCGCGAAGCGATGTAGCAGCGTGCATGTCTTTTGGTGGATCACAGATTTTGAAATCCCACAAGACCATTTCACAAGAAGTGGCGTTGGCTACTGCACAACTATCATGGGACTAAATTACATGTTTGGTCTTAACGTGGAATCCCCCGCCGCGTATGATGAACCCCACTGGCTGGCTAGCTCCTACGAGGCAGAGTAACATAAATCTGCAAGTGCTACTCTCGAAATATGCTACTGTCTAAGTAGACGCAGTATCAATGTATTCGAAATGCCGCTGATATGATCGCGCAGCATATGATTCTGCCGTGGCCCTGCTTAATACACACCAACCAGAAAATTTACTAGCGGTAGAAAGGCTGGCGCACTGACCGCACTGACCGCACCAGAGTCTCAGCGGATTGGAGACTTTGATATCTCCCTTTCTTCGTACGGACTTCAATAACCCGCCCCCCCCCCCCAACTTACGGCAACCCTTCCCGCTCCTCACTTTTTTTCTCGCTTCAGAAATCTTTGTACAGTGCAAGGGGCTAGCACAATACTAGGTAGCTTTTTCTTTCTTTCCCCAAATCATTTGCAATACATAAAGTTTTACCCCCACATCTGCAATGGAGGTATGATATTATTATTTTTTCCGGCAAATTGTGATAGTGTTTGCTATTAACTTTGCTTGCTTTTCTAGCAAAGTCTATCGAAAGGAACTGTGAGGGCGCGAGTAAGCATGGGAGATATGGGAGGCAGGAATAAGTATAAATTGCTCATACCTGTACTCGTGAACTGCCATTCTTTTTCTCTCTTGAACTCCCTCCATATATTTTGACTTCAGGTCCTTTGAGCTTACAAGAGTGTCGAGCGGAGCAAAGTGCAGCTACCTCGTGCCTACCCACTTGCCCCTGTGCTCTCGCCCATTCCATCCACCCAATCGGCGCCCCCGCAAAGCCTTTCGATACTCTCTGCATCGGTTGAGGTTTTTGTCTCCCGGGTTCACCGCCCTCATACCATGAGCACGCGCACTTACTCGGATTGATAGATGTGTAACCTCGAGAGAATCGCTTACAGCTCATGCGGTCACACTGAGAGTCGCCTAATTTCCTACTGCCACTTTGCAAGGAACGATCCATTCCATCAATGCTTCGGTGTGCAGACGGTGAAGCGTGAGAAGACGGTGGACGGGGAGAAGTGTTCTGAATGTTCCAAGCCCAAGGGGTAGCATCGGACCACCCGCCCATGGGCCCAAAGCCGCGGAGACATGAACGCAAGAAGACCAAATAAGTCTCAATGGTCCTGCCTCTTTTTTTTATTTTATATATATATATACATATATTTCTTTTTCTTTTTTACTTTTTATTATCATTTGTTTTGTATTTGATTTCTTGTTTCTCGTGCCTTCCTCCCCTTTCTTTCTTTTCTTCTTCCCCCTTGTTTTCTTTTTTCCCTTTCGTCCACGGTCCCAGGCATGCTGCCTCCCGGCACACGGGAAGGAGGGAAGGATCGTACACGCTCGTTACTGCCTGTTGCCGTAGATCGACCTTCGGCAGAAACGAACATGGGGAGAGCGGAGGAAAGTGGAGTGTCTGATAGTTTTGGGATTCTGGGATCCTTGTTTGCGAGTTTTTTTTTCTTTTTCCCTTTCGTTCCCTGGGTTTCTAGTGTGCTTTCTTCTCCTCGTCGTTTTCGGGGGGTTTTTCATTTTTCATTTTTTTCCTTCCTCCATTCATTTACTGAACCGTGGTCACTATCCCCGGCGTGGTATGGGTTGCGTGCTGGTTTGCTTTTTTTTTTTTTCCTTCTCGCTTTAATCAAGCTTTTTATATCTGAACCTTTTTTCATCGCGAACCTAACTTATTCGTACAAGGCAGGGGGTTGGGGAGAGACAAACTGTATTGATGATTAGACACTTTGTCGCGGGACTACTAGCTTGCAGTGAAAAGTGAGAAAGTGAGAAGACGGCAGAGTGAGAAGCGATGTACCGAAGTGACCACGTCAAGGTTGTGCAGGATAGGTTAAGCATGCACGAGGATAGGTAGGACTGAAATACAGAAATCCCTTCTTCGGCCAAGGACAATGCGGCCTTGACATATCCCCGGGCTTCACTTTCCATGGAGCAGCATACAATGTTGAGCGTCTCTCTCCCTCCCTCCCTCTCAGGCGCCTCGCTGAAACACAGATGCATGCACTAAGTTACTCGGACCTGAGGTCAGGAGCGCCCCTACGACTCATCATAAAAGACGGCATAGCGCAAGATGTCACGAATGCCACACAGGTGCACGGGGGATCGAACAACAGATTATGATTTCGGCCCTTCTAGCTCCCCCTCCCAATACTAAAGTAAGGCGGACATTTCATAATACAGCATCGCAAACAGACATAGCAGCACGTAGGAGCCTAGCAGTGCCATACATACTCAAAACTCCTTTGGGGTGGAAACGCAGTACTGTACTATGCAAAAACCGAGCGAATCACCCACGCTCTACGAAGGTGTGATACTGTAAAAATGGACCAGATTGGCGGGACTCTCACAACTCTCCTTCCGCCTTCGTCTCGCACTCGCGTCGTATACGCTGAATGACTTTTAGGCAGTGACATGTCCATCCAGCCATCCATCCACCAGGCCGTGACACCCGCAAATTTTAAGCGCGGCAGATCCTTCCGCGTCAACTGGCGCCGACAGATCGGAAGGAATGGAAATTTCTGCTGCCACTCTTTCCTGGCGGAACCAAAAGGCGCCAGTCTTCGTCCGGCATCCCTGAGGACGTGTAATGGTAATTGAAGTGATTGTGTCGAATTGACTGTGTAATTGTGTGCTGCAGGCTTGTAGGGCGAGGGTGGGTGAGAGTAGTTTATAGTGCAGATGTGGGATCGGGAAAAAGGAATATAAGGTGATGTCTCGGACAGCACGAGCAGGAAAAATCTATGATATGGGCAAGTGCAATTAGTGGGGGTGAATGAAATTTCATGCAGCGCGAGTGTCCCGATACTCGAGTGGTAGTGTATGGCGCCGCTGTACAACCTGACACGTAGGGAGAGAGTGTTTCACACGGACATGTTCGAACGAAGACCTCTTTGCCTTTGCTTTCTTCATTATTCACTTTGTCTCAATTTCCTGCCCGTCCGTCTGCTGGACTCCCCGCTTGTTGCTTGTGGTATATCAGCTGCAGGGAAGGTAATACGAAAAAAGATCTAGACTCCCTCCCATTCTCAACCCTAACAAAAGCTCCGTGGGAAAGGACGGCAGGAGAGGAAGAAAAAGCGCCTCAGAGACCGGAACCAACGACCCTCCCAACAATGTTATAGCGCTTGGAGAAGAAGGTGTACCTATGTAGCCGGAGCTAAATCAGCCATCCGAAGCTCATGAGTTGACGTTGGGCAGCAGCGGGAATGGCACATGAATGAATCTTCCTCTTTTATATAATCAAGACTTACCAGTCATTTAGAACTCCCTTCTCTTTATCCCCAAGATCATCCCACTTAGCAATGGCATCCTCGGGTTTGACGGATGACTTGGCCAGAGCACGGGAGGCGTCCTTTCCCGCGAAGACTACAACGAAGGAAAGAATGGTTGGATCGATATCAGACAGTTGCAGAGCTTATGTGTAAACAGCCCAGGATACACACCATGATAGGAACCTCCAGGACCATAAGATGACCTGTTGTTGGACACGTCAAAGACGGTGCCCTGCGCTTAGTTAGCTTCACTGGCTCTGGCTTGCCAAGGGATAGTAGGTGAAGGGGGGGACGGACCTTGATAGCAACATAGACCGGACGTCCTTCGACGGACCCTACAGCGCATACACTTTAATCGGAAGTTCGCCATAGCAGACATGCAGATTCAAACACCAAGGGTAATTTCAATTGTGACACAAAAGCCTTACCATCAGCCACCTTCAGCTCGTCGGCAGAGATGGGGTCGTCCCTGGGGGGGTTGAGCTGAACGGGAGTCTTTGGTTCAAAGTTTTTAGGCGCGGGAGCCGACATGTTTGATCTATTTGAGAATTTAACTGGTGTTTCACGCGAGCGGTGAGAGAGGCTTTAATTGGGCTGGAGTTTGTGAGGTCTTGTGCGTGAAGTCAAGAAAGGCGCTGTTGGGGGGGGGGGGGGGGGGGGG
>PYWC01000142.1:86400-104252 GCA_003182015.1 Tuber magnatum | reverse complement strand
GTGCGGCGGCTTCGGCGCGGCCAGTAGCCAGAGCTGAACTTGTTGCTTTGGTGCACTTGGCAACCGTCGTCGAAACAGGCTATGAAGAATGTGCGGTTGTGTTCTTTTTGTTGTTCGGTAAGTTGGCCGAGTAGTAGATCCATCATCTTTGTCCTTTGGTCATTGCTCTGTTCTTCCTTAATAGTGTTTTCGTACTCTGGGCTTGTTGGGGTAACGTTCATGGAATAGTTGAATTGCTTTGGGTACATGGTTGAAGTTGGTGGTGGGGTACCACTCTTGGTTGTGTTCTGGAGGGTAATCTGTCCACTTAGCACAGTATTGGAGTCTAACGTAGTGCAAGTGGGAGTTGATTACCTCGTCAAGTTCGTATTCGTCTTCTCAGTCTATGTGGATAGGCGGTGGGGAAAGTCTTATTTCTGAGGGAAAAGGGTTTTCTTGGTAGGGTTCGAGGACGCTGATGCGTAATGTTGGATGAGTCTGTTTTGTCGAGGCAGGGAGGGCGAGTTTATATGCTCACGACCCAACCAGTTCGATTATTTTGAATGGTTCAAGTTTCTTGTAGTCCAGCTTCTTCGAGGGTCTCGTGGTCCGGATATCGCGTGGTATCTACCACACCTTGTCACCGACCGCAAGGTTCGGGTCTGGGGTCCGGTGCTTATCACTCTTTTCCTTTTGACTCATTTGTGCTAAAGTAATTTCGTCTCATAATATGTCGTGTACGCTTATTATATCGTCAGCTTGCATTATCTTTCCCGGCACTTGATATTGTGCCAGGTCGAACGAGGGGGCGTATCTGTAGTTCGCAAAGAAGGGTGTGGTCTTTATTGCTTCTTGTCATCCATTATTGTATGCGAATTCTGCCGTGGATAGGAACTCTGTCCAATTGTCCTGCTAATACTTGACGTAGGCGCGCAGACATTGTTCTAATATCACGTTCGTTCTTTCAGTCTGGCCATCCGTTTGTAGGTGGAAGGACGCGCTCCAGTGTCGGTTGACACTTAGTTGTCATATGATTCCTTTCCATACCTCTGACGGGAGGAGGGATCCTCTGTTGGAGGTAATATCTTGCGGTAGGTCGTGGAGCCCAAAGACCTGGTCTTTAAATAGGTTGAAGAATTGTGGTATCGTCATATCAGTCCTGCATGGTATAAAGTGCGCCATTTTCATAAGTCGGTTGATAAGGACCCATATGGCGTCATAACCGTTCCATTCGGGTAGTCTGGTGATGAAATCCATAGCAATTGATTGCCATGATCTTCGAGGAGTTTCGAGCAGTTTGAGCAGCCCGTAGGATGCGTGTTTAACGGTGTTCGTTCATTGACAGGTGTCGCAATTCTTCAAATATCGTTTAATATCATCGCGCATCCATGGCCAGCAGTATGATCATTGAATTAAGGCCGTCATTTTTGTGGTTCCGCCGTGTCCCACTGGTGGAATGTCGTGATTTCTTCTTATCGTTTCTCTTCATAAGGCGTCTTCATCCGGGAGCCTTATCTTGTCGTTATACCATAGGTATCCATCCCTTTCCCGGTATAGCCCAAGGGCTACACCTTTCCTTTGTTTCAGGCCTTCTTTCAAGGCCTTCTGTATCTCGTTGATTTCCTTGTCGCTGGTGGTCTTTCTTTTTATCCATTCTTCATATCCGTTGTCGTTACTCGTGGCTGTGGTTATCTCGTTCATGGATTCGTATCTGGTGTCCTCCTCTTCTTCTTCTGCGAAGTACTTCTCTTTAGACAGAAGTATTCTTTGTTGTTGTGACCCTGTTTCTTCCTTGTCCGGGAAGTCCTCCGTCCTCCGAGTCAATGCGTCCAGCTTTCCTTTTTCTTTTCCTGGTCGGTATTCGATTTGAAGGTGGTATTGGCTTAATGTCTCGCTCCACCTAATCTGTGGTCCATTGAGTTCTTTGGTGGTAGTAAACGCTAATAGGTTCTTGTCGTCTGTGATAACGCGGATCACATGTCGACTTCCTAGGGTGTAGTTCCTCCAGTCTTTAACTGCTTGAACAATGCCTAACAGTTCCTTGTCGTGAATGCCATAGTTTTGTTCTGCCTTTGACCTTGTTTTTGATCGAAATGTGACCAGTCTCCATAATCTGTCCTCTCCCTGCTGGGAGAGGATACTGGAGTATACATAGTTGGATGCATCCGTCTTGATCATGATGGGTAGCGTGGGGTCGAAGTGTCGTAATATCGGTGTCATAGCAAGCCGCTTTGTCATATCGTCGAATTCTTGTTGTTGTTTTTCTCTCTATTCCCATTTTACTGCTTTCTTTGTCGTATCATAGAGGGGTTTAGCTACTCTGCTAAACCCTTCAATAAATCTTCGGTAGAAGTTGTAGATGCCCACGAAGCTTTGCACTCCTTTTACACTCAGAGGTGCCTTCCAGTTATTGATAGCCGCTGTTTTGACTGGATCGGTCCGCACTGCTTCCAGGTTGACGTCAAATTCTAGGTATTCGACCTCGTTTGTATGGAAGTCATATTTCGAAGGCTTTAGTTTAACCTTGGCTTCTCTGAATGCCTGTAAGACATTCCGTATGTCTCGGTGGTGTAGCTCCATGTTGTCTGAATAGATGGGGATATCGTCCAGGTAGGCGGTACAGCATATCTCCACGTGTTTGTGTGGGTCGAGTCGATCTATCGTTGGAATGTCGCTGGTGCATTGGATAATCCAAAGAGTAGGACCAAATATTTGAATAGTCTATATCGTGTCCTGAAAGCAGTGTTCCATTTATCCCCTTCAGGTATCCTTATGTTGTGATATGCGTCCTTGATATCCAACTTTGTATACTGCTTTGCCCATCCTAGTTGGTCCAGTGCTTCGTCGATCAATGGTAGAGGGTGCCTGCCCTTTTGTGATACCGCATTCAGTCCCCGGAAATCCACGCAAAGTCCCAGTTTCCCATCTTTCTTTTGGACAAATAGGATAGGTGCCCCCGCTGAGGAGGCTGATGGTCTGATCCATTGCCTGCCCAGGTTCTGTTAGAGGTATTCGCGCAGCGCCTTCAACTCTTCTTCCCTTAACGGGTAGAGTTTCATGAAGGGGGCTGTCTTTCCTTCCTCTATCTTGATCCAGTGATCTTCACTCTTGTGTGTGGGAAGATCTGTCCTTTCGCTTTCTTTGAATATCCCCAGACAGTCATGATATTCTTTCGGGACCAGTCGCCTCTGAGTTAATTTCTTCTTCTTGGCTTCTTCCTTCACCGCTAGTTACGTGCTAATCGTTGACACTCCTGCGATTCTTGGTCCGTCTTCTTCTTCGTCCCATCTAAGGATCCCAGTCTGTTCCCCCCTGCGGTAGAGTTGACCGAAGGCCTTTGCTGATATGAAAGATATACTTAGTGGTTTCTCTTCCGTCTTGTCGGTCGGGGTGTTGCCCTTCGGGGTTTCTCGTCCAGTGCTGCCGAAACCTTCCTCACGTCTCTTGGTCTTGTCCACGTCTCGGACTTCGCGGAGCTCCCTGGTACTGATATTTTTGATAATCATCAGGGCTATGCGATCCCCTTTTTGGATCGTATAGTCCTCATCGTTCAGGTTTATTAGTAGGACCTGTACCTCGGCCCTATAGTCCGCATGGATTACTCCCGCGCCTGTGGTAATCCCGTGTCGGGTGGCCATACCACTGCGTGGAGTGATTCGTGCATAGGTGCAGTCAGGTAGTCGTAGTGCAATTCCTGCTAGTATTATCTTTTGTCCTCTTGCGGGGACCATCGTGTATTCCGTGCTATACAGGTCATGACCTGCAGCCTTCGTAGACCCTCATGTTGATTTCCTGGCATTCGGGTATAACACTTGTACCCTTATGCCTTCATCATGGGGGATCCCTTCTTCGTGTTGGCTGTTCATGTGGAGGATCTGCGTCCTCAGGTTCTCCCTTATTCCTGGTTCTTCGGGGATTGTTTTGCTTGTTGTGGAAGTTTCCAGGCACAACTGCCTGCATAGTTCGCTGTTGAAGTTGATTTGGCCTTTTTCCCAGTAGATATTCGGATTGTGTCATTTTAGCCAGGGTGTTCCTAGTATGGCACTATGTTTCTGCAAGTGCGCTACTTGGAATGTCATGGCTTCGTGATATGACCCAATCTCCATTACCACTTGTGCTGTATGGGTGATGGGTCCTGCTTTGCTTTTTTCCCCATTGACCATGTATATGTCTCTTAGTTTCTTTAGCATCTTCAGGGGTAGTTAGTGGGTTTCTATAACGGGGGCACCCCTAAGAAGATGGATCCCAAGGTTGCGACCGCACCAAACAACTTCAAACTTATCGCCAAAAGTTCATACAGATGTAAGAGTAAAGTAGACGGTAAAACTTAATATCGTTAAGCCTGATGCTTCACTCAATTAAGGTCTCGAGAGGATTGATTGTTGGAGTAGGAGGGTTCTCGTATAGACTTTCAGGTAGTTTTACCTTATGCCAGAAACTCCCCGATCAGTTTACTCCAACTATTTGAGTACACCCTTCTCTGCTAAGGGTGGTCCGACAAGTCTTCTGGCACACCCTTCGGGCATGCATGTGCCGACACACTCTAGTCGGCGTTCACCTTATGTGGTTATCGTTTCTGCGGTACCTTTCCATTTTGCCCGCCGGAGTGAAATCTTCTGCACATCGGTGTCTTGCCAGTGGCTAACAGTCAAGACACCTTAGGAACTAGACTATCTATAACACTTTTCCCATATGCATTGATCTCTACTTGACTCCGGAGGCTACCGTGAGCGGTTTATCTAGTGACTCTTCACAGGTCACGGGCTTCCGGTGTCTTCCGCAGGGCATGATAGTCGGGGAGTAATCCAATGGGCGCTACCCGTGACCACTACCTCGGATCCACCTTACCTGTGGTAGGAATCATGCTTTTAGTATCTCTGCACTTCCCTGTGAGAGCCTATAGCGTTGGGAGCATGTGCGGGCTTGGTATGTGTAAAACTCTCCCAGTCACCCGGGCACCACCTGGGACTACCTTCGGGACCCCCACGGTTAACACCCATTCACTCCATTAGTTCTGTTCCGTTTTACTCCGAACAACTTGGAGGAGGTACCCCACCTTCCACCCTACGCCCCCGTATATATCCCGCGAACAGCCTGCGGTCGACCGGACGGCAGCAACGTATACGGTGTTGCAAGCATGTCTGCCAAGATTCCTCTTTGCTAGACTGCACACAACTACACAACCGTTTGCCCATGACGTCCGGGCCTCAAGGCGAGGCCGGAGAGGTATGATAGGAATAATGTCTTCAATTCACAGCTTCCTCGAAGCTACGTAGCTCGCCCAATAGCATCCCCCGGACCCCAGATTCCAGTATCATGCATGGCTGCGTGTGACAAACCTTCCAGTCAATTTTCGCGAACTCGCCAAGGGACATCGTACTGGAAGGGAGGGTAACTCTGGACTCTGGGCAGGGTAACCCGCGACCCAAGGCAGCGTAACCTGATCCCGAGAGAAGGGTAACCTTGTCCAGCAGACAAGTTAACTTTTCCCTGTTACCCAGCCTATTCCGTCGCCGGTGATAGACCTTTCTGACCTGTCTTTAGTTACTCGGCCTAGCTGAGCAACTGCTCCTTCATACATCCCTAAGTACGCTGACTAGCAAATTCTGTTCATTCTCGGAGCCCGGGCCATTGGGTCTCCCAGGTAAAGTACTTACTTGCCTGCCGGTTCCTGTCGATTTGCCTCCTGGCTACCTATATCGGTATAGGTTCCGTTTGCTATAGCTCATGTATGCTGGGTCGTTACATCACTCCGCTCTTCTCTACGGTCCGTCCTGGACCATTAGCGCCGTCGCAAATTCCCACAACTCGATTCCCCACAGACCCTATGGTCCCTTGGCTTCAACGGATATCTTTGGTGGAAATCCCAAAGGGCCTGCATGCCTGTCCCTTCTAGCATCTCATAGGGCTCCCATGAGTTCTCCTCAGCCCCGTAGCCTTCCATTGAAACCAGGTAGTGGACAAAGGGCGACGGAAACTTCGCCTTCGCTCCTCCGTACAATCGGCTGTCTACAACAGCTTCGATGATGTAACTGAGCTCGTTTTCTATAAGCTCCAGGGTCGGGGCGCCCTTTACCCTACCTGCTTCCGGATCCTCCCAGTAGGGTTCGAGTTATGTGACATTGAAAACCGGGTGGATGCGCCATCTAGTGGGCAATTGGAGTTCATAAGCTCGGTTACCCGCCCGACGTTTGACCCCGAAAGGCCCAAACATCCGGTGGTCCAGCTTCTCCATTGGACGCTTCGTGCCGATGTTGTTTTGGTTCCACATCACGCGGTCTGCTTTCTTTGCCCACCCAGCAGCCACAACCTCCCCGGTGACATAGTCGGGTAATCGCAAACTTTTCGGGTCATGCCATTTCCGTTGCCTTGCCTGTGCCCGTTGGACCGTTTCTCGAATTTCTGCCCTGGTTCCTTCTCATTCCTTAACCAGGAGCTCACTACTAGGCTGTATACCCTGGTTATCAGACCGGATGCCCGACCAGTTTGTCCTTGGGTTAAACCCATGGTTGATCTGAAAGAGTGACAACCTGGTGGATTCTGATGTCGAGGTATTGTACGCATACTCCGCAAGGGGTAACGGCGAAACCCAATCAGCTTGTTGGTAGGAACAGTAACTACGCAAGTACTACTCCAGTGTTTGATTAACCCTCTCAGTTTGCCCATCAGTCTCAGGGTGAAATGCAGTCGAAACGTTTAGTTTCACTTGCAACAAGTGCATTAGACTCACCCAGAACTTCGATGTGAATCGGCTATCTCGGTTGGAGATGATTGACTCGGGGAGTCCATGAAGGCTCCACCCTTCCTCCAGGAATATGAAGGAAAACTCCTTGATAGGTATCTCAGTGGTCAGGGGTATGAAATGGGCCATTTTCGAGAATCGGTCCACTATGAACCAGATCTTGGTATACCCTTCGGACTCTGGTCATGCTATAATGAAACCCATTGAAATTGCTGTCCACGGCCGCATAGGAACATCAATAGGTTCCAGCACCCCGAACTTCTTGTGCCTGATTGATTTATTTCTTTGGCAAGATCCACACGTTCACATGTAGTCAGTGATGTGCTCATCCATCTTAGGCCAATAGAAGTTAGCCCTAACCCTGCCAATAGTTTTGTAAGTTCCGAAGTGTCCCGCGATTGGCAAGTCATGTTCTGCCTTCATGATTGTCTGCTTCAGATTCTGACCCTTGGGAACATACCACCTGTTCTTGTACAGGAGTAAGCCCTTTTCCCTCGTGAAATGTCGGTCGACCTCTTTGTCATTGGCCGCTGTTGTCTTCAGGATTCCTAAGTACTCCTGGTCTTCGGTTATCGTTACCCGCAGTTGATCCAAAAAGGAAGCCTGGAGCCAAATTCCCTGGCACACCTGCAACACTTGTGGTCACAGGATGTCCCGTTCCTGGCTCCCAACCCACTGTCCGGGGCGAAAAAACGAGTGTGGCGGAAAATCACGCCCCCCTGCAGGGCGGCAGTCCCTACGCCGCGACCAAGCATCTGCCCTCTCATTGAACCATCCTTCTCGGTAAACCACCTTGAAGTTAACCAGTTGCAGGAACTCAGCCCAGCGGTGATGCCTTCGGTTAAGGACCTTGGTACTATTGAAGTACTCCAAATTCTTATGATCCATATAGAACACCAACCGGTCTGTTACCGCGCGTAGTAAATGATCCCATTCCTTGAATGCTGCCACGATGGCCGTCATTTCCTTGTCATGGACATCATAATTGATCTCTGCTGGGTGGAACTTCCGACTGTGATAGGCCACTGAATGCCATCTCTCATCTTCACAAGACTGGGAGAGAACGGCTCCTAATGCAAAGTCACTAGCATCGGTTTCCAGCCGGGTTGGCCATTCAGGGTCAAAATGTGCTAGGATATGTTTGTATGTTAATGCTTTCTTCAATTGGTTGAAGGCCTGCTCACACACAGGTGTCCATTCCCATTGGACATCCTTCTTTGTCATGTCTGTTAGAGGTTTCGCTATCTTGCTGAACCCTTCTATGAACCAACGATAGAAGTTGGCAAAGCCCATAAAGCTTTGAACGTCGACGACGCATGTCAGAGGTGCCCAATCCCGGATTGTCTGCACCTTCTCTGACAACATAGAGATCCCCATATCGGAGATCTTGTATCTGCGGAATTCAACTTCCCATTGATGGAACCTGGACTTCTTCATGCTTACACATAGTCTAGCTTGCCGCAATTTCTCCATCACACGCTGTACCATTGTGACGTGTTCTTCCATAGTTTCGGAGTAGATCAGGATGTCATCCATGTACGCGATGACCCCTTCGTCCATGAGATCCCGAAAGACCTCTTTTATCATGCCTTGGAAAGTTGCCCGGGCATTACACAACCCAAACCGCATGACCGTGTATTCATACAGTCCATATCTGCACCGGACGGCCGTCTTCCATTCCTCACCTTCTGCCATCCTCAGAAGATAGTAGCCGTTCTTTAAGTCCAACTTGGTGAACACAACGGCTTTTCCTAACCTATCTCGCAGCTCGTTCATCAACGGCAGAGGATACTTGCTCTTCACCATGATTTTGTTCAGCCCTCTGTAATCTATTACCAGTCTTAGTGTACCATCTGGTTTTGGCATGAAGAGGATAGGTGCTGCTGCTGAGGAACAGGATCGCCATAGCTTTCCCGTTCGCAGCATGTCATTGAGATATTCCCGGAGTGCCTTAAGCTCCTTTTCCGATAACGGATAGATAGGCCCGAAGGGAGGTTGAGTTCCAGGTTGCAACTGGATCGTATGGTCATACTTCGGGTGCTCCGGTAATGCCTCAATCCGTTCTTGACTGAAGATATCTCCATAGTCCTTATACACGGACAGTAGCTTAACCGTAATGTCGGCACCTTCCTCATCGGAGAATTGCACAATTCCCAATAGGTAAACATTACTAGGGTCCTCGGCTAGTAACTCTTCATCTGTCAGGAACACTAACCACCCCTGCTCTGCCAGGCAGTTAGCCTTGCAGCAATCTGAGTGCCAGGTTAGTGATCCGGTCTTCCAATCTATGTCAGGGTTATGGTCTTTCAACCCAGACGTAGGCAGGTACCCTTCCACATTGGTGTCGGGCATATCTGCGACTTCAAAGGGCATCTCATTGTTGTGGTCACCTATCCTCATTTCCAATGACTTGGTATAGTGTAGACCTGACCACGGAATGTGATTACCGCTAGCGTCGCTTATCGGCATGTGTACCTTTCGCGGTACACATGGTGCCTGAGTCTGCTTAACCCATTGGCCACTAAGTACCGGCCCAGTAGCTCCACTATCAAGAAGCAGGAGCGCTTCCGCGCTAACCTGTCTAGCTCCTACCTTCTAGTCTAACTTAACCCGCAGGTAGATAGACTTAGTATGGCGAGGCAAGTTGTCACGCTTCTGCCTCTTCACTTCTCTTGGTGACTTAGTCATCTTGGCTTAGTAATTCCCTTTAGTCTCTTGCCTTTCGACACAAGAGTAGCCACAACGGGTCAGCAAACGTCAAGGGATTGGGATTCGTCTTTCTCAATAGCCAGGGTGTTTACTATCATGCCAGCGTGATTTCGGGTGCTGAACCCTCCTCAGGTAAACTTGGAAATAGTATCATTTCTTTGATCAAGTCCAGCCTGAACCAATTCCGTTTATACTAAACATAACCACTTTTTTCCGAGGTGGGTAGATGTCCGGTGTCGGACCGGTTCCAAGCGAAGCAGCCTTGCTTCCCCAATGTTGATCGTCTCCCCGAGCGGGACCTCACCCGACCTCAACCGAAATAATGTCCTATGACTTGTCCATCTAGTTAATTAAATCCTGAAAGAAATACAAATAACTAGAACAAAGGAAATAACCTGAAACCCAACAAAGGAGAGATAGCCCGATCCACTGCGCATGGCCTGCAACATCTATCTGCCCACAGCCCCTCGGTGTAGTCAGTATCAGGGCCGTCAATGCAGTAGAGGGGTACTTACCCATCCCGGAAGCCACCTCTGGGTTTCCTTTTCATCCATCCCTCATGGGTCTATGGATATAGGTTAGTAAGGTTATACCTCAAGGGGAATAAATTCCTACCTATTCCGAGCCGTCCGTATCAACCTCCATGATCCGAGGTGATGTTTGCCAGACTTCCAGTATCTTTGACGAGGTAGCCGGAGGGGGCACTTCAATGCGCGTTAGCCGCTTGTCAGTTCCGGTGGGCTCGCTTACCGGCCCTGACCGTTTCAACCCAGGAACTTGTTTGGAGGAACTCCAACTGGGGATCTGGCCATACACTTTCTCCAGAAGTGACCACTTTGTCCACACTTGGTGCCCTGGTTGTGCTTTCTCCGACGTTCGGTCAAAGTCGACGGGATTTCCTTATGCGCTATTGCATACTTAGAAGTCGCCGGCTTTGCCTGTTTCTCCGCATTGAAATTAGCAGGTTTAGCAGGCCTTTGCTTCCGTCTGCCCCTACCTTTATCCTTCTTTTTAACCCTTCCGGAAGTTGAGGACCTATCGTCCTTCTTTTCCCTTGGCTGAGACCGTTGGACAGGGTGGATGACTCGGTTGCTGAACCAGATGTTGTCTTCCAGTGTGTGTCCGACCTTCCGAAGAAGATCAAGGTAGTCGTTCCAGTTGGTTGGATGGGGCTCCTTCAGTGCCCACGTGTTCTTAACCTCTTGGGTAATGCCCGACACTATCTTATCTCGTAGCTGCACCGGGTCTGTATAGCTAAGCTTATACAGGTAGGCAATTATCTCGTCCAGGTACTCATCAATGCGATGTGGCTTCATCACTAGGTCTCACCACACAAGCAGGGAGCGGTCTCGTGCCACTTGGTCACTGCCGAAACTCCGCTCGAGCGGTTCCCGGAATCCTGTCCACGTTCTCAACGGGTTACTGCTGTTAACAGGAACTCCAGTACCCTTGGCTGCCTCCTTATTGATGTGGGAGTGCAGCTCAAGATACCATGTTTGGGCGGTGTCTTCTAGAATGGGAATCACCAGGTTTACCTTGTCCATATCGGTCAACCTGCACCAAGCAAAATACGCGAACTTAACCTCTACCAGCCTCAGAAAGCTGGCGAGTTCGGTGACCTTTCCCTCAAATGCCGGAATGCCGCTCAGCTTTTCCGGCTTCTTCTGCCGCTGTCTGGATGATGGCTCTGCAGCCGACCTACTCCGTAGTTCCCTTGACCGCTTCTTCGCCTGGCGGTCCCACCGTCCCTTCTTCTCATCGCTCCAGTCTTCCTTTCGAGCACCGAGAAAGGGGGCCAAGTCGCGGAGAGAATCGGCATCATCATCATCCGAGCTATCATGGCCAGGGTCCCCAGGATCTCCACCTGCTCCCGTAGTACCACTGACTTGTGGTCCATTTCCACCTCCACCACCCCCTGTATTTCCACCTGGGGTCTCCTGGGGTCTCCTGGGGTCTATCATACCCATCAAACCTTTCCTCCTGGCCATCCTGAATCCCATCCTCGCGGGGGTTAGCCCCTGATGGTACTGATGCCCGTGGTGGAACAGGTCATTGCCCAGTCTCAGGAGTTGGGTTCGGAGCTGCCACAGTTGCCCCCAGAAACGATTGAAGCTCTGGACAACTCAAGGGTTGCATTGGGGGCCCCGCGTGTCTCCATGACCCACAGTACCCACATGTTGGTCGTCCGTCTCCCTCCTTCTGTCTCCTGCGGTGCCTTACCAGGGTCCGTGGTCCCTTCCTGCATCCGTACATGTGGTAATGAATCCACCCCATGCGGGTTTCTTCCGACTTGCAGCCCGACCGACAGTACATGTCTTGGTTGTCTGACATACCGCTAGTGATCGTGGGGAGGACGGAGGGAAGAGTTGGTTTTGAGGTGGCAGAGGGAATCACGGGTGCCCAAGGAACGGAACGAGCAGGTGTCCCAGGTCTTGGGATCGGAGTCCCCCCTGATGGAGCCATGGGTGCTCGCTCTTCCTGTCGCCTTACCTGTTCACCGAATCCAGGTGAAGCCGCACGCAGCGGCCGGTACCCTGGGGCAGCCGATACTGCTGGCGGGAAAGCTGTGACAGCGAAGGTATCAGGAGTGGGCAACGAAACCGGTAGAGGTACGGGTCTTGGGGCAGTGATGGAAGGTATAGGAGTCGCAACTGAAGGCGTTGCCGGAGGGATGATAGGAGCAGGTGTCGGTCGAGGTGTAGGGTCAGGCGTATCTGGTGCCGTAATACCCTGCGGCTTGGAGGTCCTCTTTCTTATTCGACGTCCATCCGCTGGCCCGACCATAGGGCTATCCGACCTACTACGGGCAATTGACGGGGGGACCGACAGGGAGCCTGTAGATGCTTTTCGGAAGGAGGAGGTAAAACTGTAACCCTCACCATTCATGCTTTCCAACATCGGTATACCGATTGGGCTCCAGTATGCACTCCACTGGTCGTCTCTGGCTGTCATGGCCAACTCCATACCGAAATCCTCGGCCTTGGTATGGACGGGCGGGACTGGGGGCGCGGCCTCTAACAGCAGTACCACATTCCCCGCATGAATACTATACCCTCACTCAAAAGCCTTTTCCAAGGCTGCCATCGGAGTCTTCAATGCCTGCTGATCCCTTATCATCCACAGGTATGCCTCCTGCTGCACCTACATCCATTCCACCGCTGCCGTAGTGATCTGTGTTCGGAACAGCTGCTGCTGCTGGTTGTTCCAGTTCTTCAGTTCCCGCTTCGCTTCCGCAAGCGACTTGGATACTTCCCAGACCATGTAAGGTTCGACGAATTCGCGGGAGAACTCGTTAAAGGGAACTCCGTGCGGCGGGGGAGGGAGCATGTTATGGACTATGGTAGGGTCTTGAAAAAGTGCGAGCGCCGCGGCGCGAGGGTCTGTAATCAGGAGGTCAAGACACTCAGCAGGTAACTGAATAGCAGCGGCCTCCAAGAGCAACGGGTGGGCGTCCCAGTTGATACCGTGAACACCCACAAAAACCGACGCACGAAATGTGTTGGCGGTGTTCTCGTCAAGGTCAAGGTCTGAATCCGAGTTGGATTCCGTTCTGGTTCGAAGTTCGGTACTAGCCATTGTGCTTTCCACCCTGAACTACTTGTTCTAGACAAGGGTACCAGCATTTACGCAAGGTCAGTGCGAAAGGTCGGAAACAATCAATCAGGGGAGGAGTTAAGAGAGGAGCTCGCTTAACGATATACTGTACTGGGGGCACCCCTAGGAAGATGGATCCCAAGGTTGCGACCGCACCAAACAACTTCAAATTTATTGTCAAAAGTTCACACAGATGTAAGAGTAAAGTAGACGGCAAAACTTAATATCGTTAAGCCTGACGCTTCACTCAATTAAGGTCTCGAGAGGATTGATTGTTGGAGTAGGAGAGTTCTCGCATAGATTTTCAGGTAGTTTTATCTTATGCCAGAAACTGCCCCATCAGTTTACTTCAACTATTTGAGTACACCCTTCTCTACTAAGGGTGGTCCGACAGGTCTCCTGGCACACCCTTCGGGCATGCATGTGCCGACACACTCTGGTCGGCGTTCACCTTATGCGGTTCTCGTTTCTGCGCTCCATTTCCATTTTGCCCGATGGTGTGAAAACCTCTGCACATTAGTGTCTTGCCAGTGGCTAACAGTCAAGACACCTCATGAACTAGACTATTTATGACAACCTTCACATATGCATTGATCTCTACTTGACTCCGGAGGCTACCGTGAGCGGTTTATCTAGTTACTCTTTACGGGTCGCGGGCTTCTGCTGCCTTCCGCAGGGCACGATAGTCCCAGAGTGATCCAATGGGCGCTACCCATGACCACTCCCTCGCATCTACCTTACCTGTGGTAGGAATCATGCTTTTAGTGTCTCTGCACTTCTCTTTGAGAGCCTATAGAGTTGGGAGCACGTTCGGGCTTGGTATGCGTAAAATTCTCCCAGTCACCCGGGCACCACCTGGGACAACCTTCGGGACCCCCACGGTTAAGACCCGTTAACTCTGTCCGTTCTGGTCTGTTTTACTCTGAACAACTTGGAGGAGGTACTCCACCTTCCACCCTAGGCCCCCTTGTATATCCTGCGAACAGCTTACGGTCGACCGGACAGCAGCGACCTATACGGTGTTGCAAGCATGTCTCCAAAGATTCCTCTTTGCTAGACTGCACACAAATACAGAACCGTTTTCCCATGACCTCCGGGCCTTAAGCCGGGGCAGGAGGGGTATGATAGGAATAATGTCTTCAATTTACAGCTTCCTCGAACCTATGTAGCTCGCCCAATAGCATCCCCCGGAACCCTAGATTCCAGTATCATGCATGGCTTCGCGTGACAAACATTCCAGTCAATTTTCCTGAACTCCCCAAGGGACTTCGTACTGAAAGGGAGGGTAACTCAGGACTCTGGGCAGGGTAACCCAAGACCCAAGGCAGCGTAACCTGATCCCAAGAGAAGGGTAACCTTGTCCAGCGGACTAGTTAACCTTTCCCTGTTACTTTGTCTATTCCGTCGCCGGTGCCAGACCTTTCTGACCTGTCTTCAGTTACCCGGCCTAGCTGAGCAACTGCCCCTTTATACATCCCCAAGTACGCTGACCAGCCAATTCTGTTCATTCTCGGAGCCCAGGCTATCGGGTCTCTATAGGTCCAGTACTTACTTGCCTGCCGGTTCCCATCCGTTCGCCTCCTGGCTACCTGTATGGGTATCGGTTCCATTTGCCATAGCCCATGTATGCTGGGTCGTTACAGTTTCATAGAAGTTTTCGTCGATCAAATCCTCAGTTGCTCCGGCATCGAGTATCGCGTTCGTTTCTGCCTCTTTATCTGATGTGCATGGTTTTGTCTTAATCATAAGATGTTCGTTGTCGCTCTCGTAACTGTCCATGTTGTTGATTGTTGCCTTGTTCCTTTTATCCATTGATAGGGGTGTCTTGTTTTTGCTGGTTGATATATGTCCGATGCCGCTGGGTTTCCCTCTTTCCTTGTCCCGCAGACCAGTCTTTGCTGCGGACTTTATTCCTTTAAAGTCTTCTGCTCTTCCGTCCTCTCCGTGGCTTCCATTTCTTGGAGTTTGGTCTTCTTTCGTCGCCAATCTTTGATAAAGTACCCCTTCAGCCTGCACCGGAGGCATGCATTCTCTTTTCTTCTTTTCTGGCATTCCTTGTCGGACAACCGTTGGAATCTCTGGTTCCTTCTTCCTGCTGCATCCAAGTCAATCGGGTCTCCTACAGGTGGCGGTCTCGCTGTGTTGTTCGGTCGGCAGGTCCCGTTGTTGTCGCGCAGTGGGGTCGGGTGTTGTAGCACCTTGGTCCTGTTTTGAGCATGTCTAACCAGGTTGATTTTGCCTTCTTTGTCAACGGCCCATACTACGAAGCCTTCTGCTGTTCGATCCGTCTGATCCGAGCTTATCCAGGCCTCTTGCAGCCTTTCGTTGGTACCGCCCAGGAGCTGGCAGTACTTCCTGTTGTCATCGTATTCTCCTGCGACGGATACCATGCGGAACATGTACCAGTAGTCAGGAAAGTTGCCTTTTCCTGTCTCACCTTCTCCAGTTTGAGTCTCGCCGTTTCCTCAGCCTTTCTGTCCCCAATCTGGGTATGGAGGCTTTCCTTAAACTCCTCCCACAAGGCCCATATCCGGTCCTGCTTTCCTTCCACATCGGGCATTATCTATTGCCCTACCGCTTCTCTTAAGAGGGACTCACCGTAGTCCACCTTAATCGTATCCTTTCTGACTCCATACCCTTTGACTTTGAAGTACTCTTCCAACTGGCTTAGGAACTGCCGCACTTTTTCGCGGTCTCTCTCATAGAGGTCCGGTTCCTTTGCTTACGGTCTTGATTAGGGGTGGGCGTTGATCGCCCCCAGGAACCTCGTCTGCTGGTCCTCTGTCATCATCAGGGCCTGCACCGTAGGTCCTGTCGGGGGTACTGGTGTTGCCGCGGTAGCCATCCTTCTTGGTCACGGTGTTCCGTCAAGAGAACCATCTGGGGGTGAAGTCTATTTGGGTATAACCAGACTTGCTGCTCGTGAGGGTTGGCTTGCTGCTTCGCATAAGGCGTTTCGTACTCGTCCTAGGTCGAGAGTATCCTCTGTGAGAACAATATCTCCTTCCTTGTCTTGTGTGAACTCCGAGTTCTCTGGAGTTGCTGTTCTGTCGTCATTAGGCACCGCAGGAGACAGAACCGAATGTTACGGTTTCCCACTACTCGTGTTACTCGTGACAGGTAACGACCTTGCTTGGTTCTTCCAAACTGTGCTGCACTGTGTCGTAGAGCTACTCGTGTAGCCAGGTCCTATCTTAGTATTCTTACGCAAGAATCGGTCTCTCATCAGTGCCCAGAGTACTGGTCCTTGATTTTGTTAATACGATCCGCGGAGCGGATAGGTTCTGGACTCTATAGCAGGTCCATCTAGCAGACAAGATTGGAGCGTAAAGGTTTTCGTATTGTAAAGATCGTAAAGTAGTAGATAGCAAATAACAGTAGATGGTTGCGCAAAGAGCTAATAGCCGGTTACCCTCCTATTCAGTTCCCTCATAGTTGGGAAAACCAAGCATTACGCAAAAGCAATTGTTACGCTCCATTCTTTTTTTTTTTTTTTTGTGTAGCAACCAACACCTGAGCTCCTCCTAGACAATTTTTAGTCATTTTTCCCCACCTAGCGAATCTTGATCCGATGCAAGATCAATATTTCTCTCCTGCTGACACAGTTCCTCCTGGCCCAGCCGGTCTATGTCCTCCGCCTACCTCACCCAGGCAATTGTTCTCCGAATTCATGGCCCAGTCAAACCTACTTTCCATCCCTGCCGTTTCCACCGGATTCCCCAGCCAAAAGGTATCTGAGGAAGAGGAATTCTGGCCCTCTAGCCCAGCCAATCCTGCCTCTCCTTCAGGCCAATCATTCTCAAATGTGTCAAGCCCTGTTCCAGCAAATGAGCCTTACAGTCCAGTTTATCCGGAAAGTCTAAACGAAATCCACAGTTCTGAGGTAATTGACAAGCTTGAGATGAAGCAACGTTTGGACCATGCTATGCAGTGGCTGGAGGAGGAACCTACTGAGAAGGCTAGTACTGCAGCCATTATCTTTAAAGTCAACCCGGCATCAATTCAAATGCGTCAATATCGCAAACGCTATCAGCGGCGCAACTCTTGGGTTGTTTACAACCAGTATGGAGGAAACAACATGATCTTAACTGAAGCCCAAGAGTTGGCGGTTTTTCGTTTCTGTCTAGAGCACCTAGAGGCTGGGTTAGGAGCAACCCCCTCCATCATTTTTGCTGCAATCTGCCATCTACGCCAACAAGAAACCCACAATCCCCCCTCTATCGTCTGGTTCCAACAATGGTTAAAGAAGAATCCCAACCTTTATACCATTAAAACCAAGCCCATAGCACATTTGCGAGTTGCTACCCATAGTGAGGAAGATCTTAAGACATTTTTTGTTGAGTACCAGAATACTCTTTCCAAGTATGGAATTGGGAAATCCAAGTATATTTACAACATGGATGAGTCTGGGGTCAGAGTAGGCTGTCCAACAGGAGAGATTGTCATTGTTCCCACCCATGTCAAAGAGTTATATACAGCAAGCCCAGAGAATCGGAAGTCTATTACCATTATTGAGACAATATGTACCGATGGCAGCCCCCCACTACCGCCAGTCATCATTTGTCCTGGGGAGAAAATAATGGACGAGTGGATTCAGGAAAATCTTACTGGTGCAGAGATGATCGCAGTCTCCCAAACTGGTTATACAAATGAGAATATTGTTCTTGCTTGGCTTGATCATTTTATTAACCATGTTGGTGCTGGTCCTACAGCACATTGGCGTCTACTTCTCCTTGATGGTCATATTACACACCACAAGGATGATTTCATTCTCAAATGCTATGAGAATCATATTGTACCATTGGTATTTCCCTCACACCTCACCCAT
>PYWC01000142.1:52658-85484 GCA_003182015.1 Tuber magnatum | reverse complement strand
TCTGCTCATCTCGGAGCCCGGGCCATCGGGTCTCCGTAGGTCAAGTACTCACTTGCCTGCCGGTTCCTACCAGTTCGCCTCCGGGCTACCTGTATGGGTGTAGGTTCCGGCTGCCATAGCTCACGTATGCTGGGTCGTTACAGTGAGGAAGATCTTAAGACATTTTTTGTTGAGTACCAGAATACTCTTTCCGAGTATGGAATTGGGAAATCCAAGTATATTTACAACATGGATGAGTCTGGTCTCACAGTAGGCTGTCCAACAGGAGAGATCGTCATTGTTCCCACTGATGTCAAAGAGTTATATACAGCAAGCCTAGAGTATCGGAAGTCTATTACCATTATTGAGACAATACGTGCAGATGGCAGCCCCCCACTACCGCCAGTCATCATTTGTCCTGGGGAGAAAATAATGGAAGAGTGGATTCAGGAAAATCTTACTGGTGCTGAGATGATCGCAGTCTCCCAAACTGGTTATACAAATTAGAATATTGCCCTTGCTTGGCTTGATCATTTTATTAACCATGTTGGTGCTGGTCCTACAGCACATTGGCTTCTACTTCTCCTTGATGGTCATATTACACACCACAAGGATGATTTCATTCTCAAATGCTATGAGAATCATATTGTACCATTGGTATTTCCCTCACACCTCACCCATGTCCTTCAACCCCTCGACGTTGGTGTCTTTGGCCCATGGAAACACTACCACAATAAAGCGATTTACAATGCATTACACTCGCGGGATATGGAGTATACCATTTCCTCCTTTTTCAGAGAGTTGAGCTCTATTCGTTAGTAGACCTTTCAAACTCATACGATAAAGAATTCTTTTAAGAATTCTGGCATGCTTCCTCCATCTTTCAAAGCTGCTTCGAAAAAGATGCGACATTACCATGCCAAGAGAGACCCTAAAGGTCATTCGCATTCTCTTTCTGGTACGGTTGGGCAAGGCCCTGGTGGCAATAGCCATGCAAATATATCCACTGCTTCTACCGACGAGGAGGATAACATTGAGCTTTCAATACTTCCAAGTACCTATTTTGAGTGTCAAAAGGGAATTGGAGAGTGGATTGACAAGGCTGAAAGCTTTAGTCCGAAATCAAAAGCCAAATTGCAACAATGGGCGAAAGGGACTCAAATCTGCTGGGACGAGGCGCAACTTGAGCAAGACTCCTACCGTGCTGTTCAATCCCGCATCCGTGAGAAAGAACAGTGTCGGAAAGTCAAATCCTGCCGAGTAATCCAAAAAGGAGGTGTTATTCCAGTTCAGGCAGCCAGGATTAGAAAAACTGAAAAGGATCAGAAGCAGAAGGCTGCAGCTCTCAAGAAGGCTCGAAAGGACATTCAAACAGCTGTTAATAAGGCCAAAGCAGCTTTGCACTGCTGTGGAGTTGATGCTCGAAAGGCGGAAAGGGAAAGGAAGAAAAAAGTACTTGAGTTACAAACTCACGGCAGTATTATGATAGCAGAGATGTTGGTTCCGATACCAGACCCAGAAAAGAATCCTTCTCCAGAAGACCTTGAAGCCCTTCAGCCACCTCCTGATTTACTACAAGCCTTATTGCTCCTTGAGCCGGCAGTCCTCAATACTCCCGCTATCGAAAACTATCAACCCCTTGCGAGTGATGATGAATCTGGAGAATCTGACTCTGACTGCTCTTCCACAACTTGTGACTCAATCACAAGAAATGCTGATTTTATTACCTTCAATTGGAACATGTAATTTAGAAAATAATATTCATACTTGGGGAAATTGATTTTATTCTGCCAGTCTATTAGTAGATATATCATGTTATGTAATCCACAAAAAAAAAAAAAAGCAGAGCGTAACACCTGCTTTTGCGTAACGCTTAGTTTTCCCGACTATTAACCCATCTGTGAAAACCCGGCCTTTATATAGGCCTCTTCCCGCAACCCTAACCCTGCCCTGATCCTCAAGCGAGATCAGGTGCGAAATCCATCACCTGACTCTAATAAGTCGTGTGCGGAAACATAAAACATCCCCTGACCTCTAAGTGACGTCATGTGCGAAACATAAATCAAACGCAATATAAATAACCCAACCACATGATCCACTAACAAGGTCACGCATGAAACATAAACGAGCCTCCCTTACCGGTAAGCCTTACCAGCAAGCCTAGACTCTTTCCTTGACGTCAACTGTACATCATGTGCGAAATGCAATCCACACAAACGAGCCCCATGACCTGCTAATGAGGTCATGTACGTAAAACCAATTTAAACATAAACGAGCCCCCTGACCTGCTAACTCAGTCATGTGCGTGAAAGAATCATAACTTGACTGTTGGACGTCTAAGTGACGTTATATGTGAAACCTTTTCCCTGCTGCCGTCATCTGGCTAGCACTCCTCTAGTCAGATCGTGACACAGGCAGTGATTTCTTGTCCATCGAAAAGTTTTTGCTTTGTTAGTAGATGGTCTTTGTATGAGGGAAGGCCTTGCCAGCATCAGTGGAGTTGAGATATTAGAACTTTAAAGATATGAGCAACCTGTGCAATATTGCAATACTCCGCCTGGGCTTTATAGAGTGAGTTAAGAGGAGCTTGGATGGGAACTTCAATATTGCCATATGGCTCAACCCTTTGGGTGGGCAGGATAAACAGTAGTTTTGGAGGGATAATGATAGTTGATGATACAAAGAAAGGATGTTGATGAAAATATGGGATAGCCATGTTGAACAATTATTATTGTACTGTGTCACCAAATTATATTAGCTACAAAGTTATATTAGCCACAAAGTTACATTGAGCTACAAAGTTACATTGAGCCATAAACTTATGTTGAGCTACAAAGTTACATTGATATGTCAGACACTCAGTTGCGTATGTGGTTGTAGGCCTATAAACATGTAGGAGTTGTAACCACTCACCACAACCTTGGCATAAGTATGCTATATAATTTATTTTATTAACCACTTAGACTACAGGAATTAACTTATTGTTTGCGTGTGATTGTGAGTTTTCAGACTCTCAACTACAAATTACTCCAGTTTTAGCCTCTTGTACCTGTTCTGAAAAGTGTACACCTAAAGTTGAAGTTGCAGAGTGGAAAAACTAGCTGGACAATCACGATAAGATAGAATGAGAGCAAAAGAACCTTTTGGTGATATACCTTCTATCTCTACAATTACAGCTTAGTTTGAAATTTCATAGGACTAGAAAAATTAGAATAGAATAAAGCTAACATGATCAGTTAAAAAATGGTAAGCAAGTAGAATTTAAGTACTATTTGTCTTTTATAGATAATATTTGCTAAGTACTCTTTTGCCATTTCTGACAAAGGAATAGAAAAATAATCTATAGTAAGATAAAACATATCAGAGTTATCCAATACCTGCACTAAATTCCCATGGAAATCATAGAAAGGTATCTAACAATAAAGTCTCAGAGTTAGTGTGAGTTGATATTGATAATTTCTTAACAATTAGGAAAGAGAAAGAGGATAAGTTTATTGCAATAAGAATATTCAAGTGAAGTCTTAAGAATAGTAGCTCTGTTAAGTATATATAATTAGAGCATATCATATTCCATCCTTCTTAAGAATCTTACTTATTGGGCAGTATATCAAAGATATGTATCATAGGCTCAACATGCTCATTAAGTTAGTTATGCATACTTTTAGTACGTTTACAAGTATTGAAAAAGTCATGATACCTTTAAGTTTATGAAGATTTGTAAGCCATCCAAAAATATTTGCAATAAGTATACTATTCCGAGAAACGAATCTTAGCATGATTTCATAGCTGTAGAAGAAGATAATACTGTTGATATTCTGGATACTGAAGAAGATATTAATACCAGTAGGGCTACTAGAATTAATTCTACTTGGTTGAAAGTACACTAAAATGAGTATTGTGCATATTGCAAAGCTTATGAAGAGGATATTAAGCAAGATAAAAAAGCAGATAAGCAACTTAGTTACTATTCATTTAACTTTTAGCAGGTAGTAGTAATTTCTCAAACATTATAGCAGCCTTCTGAGTGGTACTATTGGTTATCCTTTAAGTTCTATGTCCTTAGAATTGTGAATGATAGAATTGAGTAACATTATCATACTATGCATACAGAAGGACAGTCAGGCAAGGGGGAAAATCAGGTAGTATCTTTACTACATCTCTTTGTGTCATTTATTAACAAGCAGAAATCCAATATATATTTATGGCCTAACAACTGTGGAGAGCAAAACAAAAACAAAACTATGTTTTAGTATCTTTGTTGGTTTGTTGTAATACAGAATAGAAGTTCAATTACTTTAGGATTTTAGATTAAGAATTATATATGTAATAGTATTGATTGTAGATTTAGAACAATAGAGAAAAAGGCAAGTAGAAGTCTAGTATAGATATCTGAGAGGTATGCTGTACTAGTTGACCTAGTAGATAAGAATTAGAAGACTAAGATAAATTACCACTTTGATAATCCTCCAGGTAGTATTTTTAGAGAATAAGGCAAAGGACTAGCAGTATTACATATAAGACTAACTTTTATAGTGCAACAGGCATGGCATGTGACTATTGGCAAAAGGTCATGTGTTCAATTCTGAAGTCCATTGAAGTATTTGGAGAAGGAGATATTTTCTACCAATATGACCAGATGGATGAATCCCTCATGCTATGGTGACCTGAGGATGCCAACCAAGAGGTCTTCAGCCACTCCAATAGAAGCAGTACTTGGCTATACTGCAGAAGTTAGATGAAGTAATTTAGTTAATGCATTGCAAAGATATGTGCATGAGAAGAAGGGTGAATAGGTGGACAACACCCAAGAGATAATTATACCTCGAGGCCCAAACACAGACAGAGTGGAGGTCTGAGAAAGTACACTGGTGATGAGGTAACATCAAGGGTAGAGGATGATTATGAACTCATCTGCTGTTGGTGTGATAAGGGTGAATATCACACCTACAAGGGTTGTTGTAGGAGAATGATGAATCCAACTATATTGATGGGTCTGTCATGGGAGCTAATCACTACATAAGGAGAGAACGAACCAGTAACTGCTTGCCATGGTGAAAGGGTTCAAGTAACTATAGATAAGAGTAGTACCTATGAGGAGGGGGATGGGAACACCCTTCCCGCAACCTGCACAATTCAGAGTCAAGCAGGGTTAAGGCTTTCAGGGTCTACAGAGTTCACACTAAGGAGAAAAAAGGAAAAGGTGGGAGCGGTAGATAACCCACAAATACCCAGATAGAGAATATAAATATCAACATGCCTCCTACACTTTTACAAACATGTTCAGTGAGGGGGAAGAGACCTTATCAATATATTTCTTATATGGTATAATCTATATACTTTCATCTACTCAAGATGGTTGTGAGTCTTCCTAGTATTCACTTCTCCAAGGATTGGGCCCTAGTTAGAACCCACAGGTCATGAGAGTTGGCTACTGTCTAACACCATATTGATAAGTCTTTCAGACTACTGAGGCACACAACTACTTTCTGAAATGAGCTTGGAGGACTGCCTATCCAACATCCTCCAATATTTATTCCAATCCTACTTAGCCAAAAACTCTCACATGCGATAGATTGAATTTGATATTAGCATAAGTGAAGTCTATGAGGTTGAAAACATTCCCTTCTGGTTCATTGATCATGGAATCAGGTGGGCTCTGGAACCAGTTACCGTTATATAAAAGAAGTACAAAATGTCAGAACCAAGAATCGATTAATGATTTGCCACTTCTGGCCGCACTGATACGTTGTGCACAGAAAGACAGTAGATACTAATAAGCATATAGAGACTGGGCTAGAACAGTCTATACCCACTGCCGCTAGCACTCTGAGGAACAAGCAATAATATGCCACCTCTATAACTTGGTGCTACATCCACACCAAAAGCCCTCCAGGTACTACTACTATTTAAGGGCCAGACACAATGCATGAAAAAGGGAAGAAGTAGACAATAATTGTGCTTGGGAACACCAACCCCCTTGGGCACTACTAACTTGGGTGCCTTTGCTGCATACAAGGGGACACTGATCAGTAAGTTGAACCATAGTATAACCAAAATTCAGAATGACTAGATGGTCAGTTATGAGACCTGGTGAGAGGAGAAAAAGGAAATAGCAGAAGGTCTGGCACAGGTAAGAGAATGAGTGCTGAACAGGAAAAGGCTAGTGCGGGATGAGTTGGCGTTCTGGAAAAATAGGAGCAGTAAACTGGAAGGGGAAGTCGTCTCAGAGATCACCAGCTTTAAGAGGGTAATCGAAGCTGCCTGCACTCGCATGTATGAGTGATTGAAACAGCAAGTAGCAGTAAGTAAACAGCTGCCCCAAGACCTGGGATGGATCATGCAAGAATTGGTGAGCAGGGATCAAGAGCTCTACACAGGCCTAGATAAACTCTGGAATGAGTTAGAGGAGAACAGCAACTATGGGGAACCCAAAATCTGCATCTAATAATAGAAGTATACATGATTGAGAGAAAGATGATACAAGGACTAAGAGACATGCAGGAGAGTATGACCCAGACATTTGCCCATTCAGTAGAGAGACAGCCATACTTGTCAAGGAAGTAGTAGGCTCGCATCATGGAGAATCAACCCATAGTTGATAAACAGGAAGAGGATGGTCAGGGGTCTCCCAGGAGGATAAAGGAAAAGAGCACGCAGAATGGAGGACTGAACCAGCACTGGTAGCAGTAGGTCTGAAGGAGACCATGGCATCTCAAAATATGGCGGAAAGAACAGGAGACCCTGACCTGTCAGTTGACAGATCGGACAAGCATGGAGAAAGGACTAGCCGCAGCTCAGGTACTATGCTAATAAGAAGACCAGGGTGGCAGAGTACGACTAAGACAGAGAAGTAATATGAGCTAATTCTGCAACTAGTTGAAGAGTTGGCTCATCAGATGCCATTGCATCAGAAGAAACCGGCAGACCCTCCTTTACATACAGAGTAAAGGCCTACCAGGACATCACCATCTGGCTTCATCTATCCCAGTACTGCTTTAGCCAAAATCCAGTGTTGTAGATGGAGGATAAAGATAGGATCATTGAGGCACTAGGGAGGACAAAGGGTGCTGATGTGACACCTCTCAGCAACAGGTATAGAAAGAGCATGGTAGGGCTCGAAGGGTATACCACTCAATGTAAATTACTGATATGGGCACAAGTTAAGCATGAGATAATCATCTGATTCTCACAGATCCAGGAAGACCAGTAAGCTTTGGCACAGGTAGGGAAAATCAAGTACGAGAAGGACTTGACAAGTACCTTCTCCATATGGAAAACTCGAACATTAAAGCTAAGGTTTAAGAAATAGCAGGGAGGAAAATAGTTGAGAACTGACTACAGGAGGTAATACTGGGATGGCAGTCTTATCAGTAGTATGATACCAATGCTGAATTGCTAGAGCACCTGTGAGTAGTCGGAAACTGGGAGGAGTCTTTTTGCGATAGTGAAAGGGAACAATTAGACAATCCATCCAGCTTGTTGAGTTGTTCTTGTTTCTTAAAATGAAAAACACAGGACCAAGGACAAGAGCTGAAGTGAGGAAAGAAGGAATGATGACCTAGCAAGTTCCAAAAGAAAAGCGGCTCCTGGGAACTTCAAGTTACCAAGATTTGTCCAAATCACCCAACAAACCAAAGCCTAACGGCTTGGGCACACAGACTGCAAAAGGGCTTATGAGGGAATACCTCAAAACTTAGGTGATAAACACTAGGAAAATAAAACCTAGACCTAGTGTGGACTCACTAACCACAAGTACTGAGCTTGTAGGAAGGGAGCCACTATCACAATAATGGACAATTGGAAGCAGTAAAGTTTAGGCCATAAAATCTAGAGGTACAGAATACTACTGTAAGGCCAGTGGTAAACCAGGTCCACATGCTACTAGTATCTAGACTTTGAAAGTAATCGGATCAGGAAGTGGAATAGATGCACTGATGGAGAGCCATGCTGAAAAACCATGACCTATATTCTGAGACAAGAAAACAGCTTACTTAAGAATATGGGTGAACTATACCGATTGGGTTCTGAGCGTAGATAGGAACAGAAGTGTGGGAGGAATGGAAAACCATATAAAAGGGAAAAGGTTGTCCCGGCTCAGGGAGAGGCAATAGGGAACAACCCGGAACATGAGTGCTGGACGGCAAGACTTTATATTCCCCACTGGGTAGAGATGGCTCAAACTCAACATGGAAGAAGAGGGGATTGTTATAGGGGGTATGCCTGGGTATCCTAACTGTTGCCTCCAAAGTTCGCGTAGGGGAAATGAATAGGGATAGCAGAGAACTACATGAAGGTACTTACCTGGTTACAAGGATAGCACCAATACTGATAGCGAGTAGGTGCGCTACCAGTTGCCAGGCAAGACAAAGGACAGCATATTCACCTTAAATCGTACATAATAGCAGGGAATGAACACTGAAGGCCAGGTTAGCAAGATTGCTCCTGCATCTATATACTGATGATATGAACCAGTATGATTAAATATCGTTATTGAGAGGAAAGACAGCAAGAAAGGAGATGCACCCACACTAGAAACTGAGAGTGTCTGAGGAGGCCTGAATGCCGAAAGTTGTACAGGCACAATAACAAATATCCCAGATTATTGGATGACTACAAAGACAGGACCTTTAAATGAAGATAGGATAACCTTATGGGGGAACTAAAATGATGAAAAACTCAAGCCCCAACTCCTACACATTACGAGTGCCCCAAAGGGATAGTCCACTTAAGAGGACAAGGGCAGTGAGTACCAATTCACGTGTTATTAGACTGAAGCTTGCAAACACTTCTCATATGAGATACTCTAGTATAAAGAGTATGACTCGCAACAATCCAACTCGAAAACCTAGTTACTATAACAGGGTTTGATAGTGAACATTCTGAAAATATAGGAAGATGCTATACAACTCCCATAGTGCTAGATTTCAGGGCTAGCTTATATTGTTTGGAGATCACTGGTGAGGTCATGAGTCAGGAGATCTATGACCTTATTATACCTTTTGTTTAGTAATATTGCCAACAATCTATATCATTTATGGAAGATGCCAGAAGATAGCCCTTCCAGGCTAAGTAATACAAGGAAGACCTGGAACTAGAGGAGGAAGGGATTTGTATTGCATGGGACAAGAATGTGGCCTTGGACTCCATAGTGAGATACACGGACCAGATTGTGGGCCTCAAAGACCTAGAGGCAGTAGTTATAGAGATACTGCCAATACCCTACTGGGTGTGCACCAACCTCTTCCTGCCACAGGTAGTGGAATGGATCCCAAGTCATAACACTTTTGATCATGAGATCAAAATCACTGACAGGAAAAAGCTCCCATGAGGGTCTATATACCTATTATCCGAAAAGGAACTATGGGCATTGCGAGAAAACCTTGACCAAATCCTATATAAGAGAAAGAAATACTAAGTCTGTCACCTGCAGGGGCACCAATACTATTTGCGCCAATTTTGGATGAGTGGCTAAGACTTTGCGTAGATTACCATATACTAAACAAGGTTATGATTGCTAACAAGTACCCTCGACTGTGCATAAGTGAACTCAGATATTGAGTGGTTGGGACACATATCTTTACTAAGTTAGACCTAAAGGATAGATACTACTTGATACACATAAAAATGGGGGACAAATGGAAAACTGCCTTCTGCACTTGGTCTGGCCATTATAAGTACCAGGTCATGCCATTCGAGCTGGTCAATGCACACACCCCCTTTTTGGATATAACATACCAGGTTCAATGAAGGTTCATTGACTGGGAGTTATAGTTCACATAAATGATAACCTAATCAATTCTAAGGAGGAGGAAGAACAGGTTAAAGGTGTCCAGGAACTGCTGGCTGAGTTGCGAAAATACCAGCTCGCGGTGTCTATCACTAAATTGGTATTCCATACCAAGGTAGCAGGGTTTCTGGAATACAAAGTAAAGATGGATGGATATCATGATGTAGTTAGAGGAGCACTGGCCAGGTTATTATTATTATTATTATTATTATTTATCATTTTGCTTGTAGAGCCATGCAGGCTATGAAGTGGCAACTAATATACAAAAGGTACTTCCCGGTATCATGTCAAAAATCTGCGCTCTTGCTATGATTGTAGCAGCCTTTCAGTGGGCATGTTATAGGCCAAGTAACGAAATCCTCCTCTCCACCTGAAGCCTAACAAATACAGAAAACAAAAGTAAAAGCTCTAAACAGTGCTGTTTTGCATCTCTATTGCCGCCTGGTGTGTATGGAGGTAGGTGGGACACTCTGGTGAGGTAGCCTGATGATTGCTGCTATAGTTGAGGCCTTTGATAGTTGTGTGAAGGCATGGCTTGACCTTGGTAGGACAGCTAGATCTGCAGCAGGTGTGGAGGTAGGCTAGGTGTTCCTGAGAACAAAAAGTATAGTAGGGTATTTTGGTGCGTAGGGTAGGGTGTTGACCAAATTCCAAGCATCTAGAGCATTGTGTGTTAGAATCAAAAGAAAGGTAGTGTTACACCTTAAACTTTCTTCCAAAGAGTGAGAGGTCTCTACTCAGGGCTTTTGCTATAGGTTCTTTGCCAGCAATAGTAAGGACAATGGTTGATGCTGTTTTGTTTTTGCACTGGGTAGCTGTGGTGAGCCATCTGGGAGGATGGGGAGGTGGGTACTAGGATTAAAAGCCTCAATCTCAGCTGGGACAGTATGAAACTGTGCAGTGGTAGGAATGCCATGAATAATAACCTTTTGCCAAACCCTGTCCTTTCTGAGCCCAGTAGTGGCAGGAATCATAGCTCTGATTACTTTGTCAATAGTAAACCAGTGGTTCTTGTGGACATGGGAGGCAGGAGTGTTCTTCTTGGTGATTGGAAGAACATGATGGTTGGGTGTAAACTTGATAGTTGTAATGAGCTGCTTCTTGATTGTTGTGTTGAGAGCATCGCGAATTGTAGATAGTAAGATGGTTGGCATTGTTACGTCGAACTGTACTATGAGACTCAATATTAATAGTGCGGTCACGTTTTGTAAGGAGGGCAGTAAGTGGAGTTTTGCATAATAAAGTGGCAGTGGGCTTGACTGGGAGTGCTCTGGCCGCTTTTGGGGCCCGGGTTTGTGTTGCCAGAGGTGGGAGCAGGGTGGACTGGTGTTGGTTGTTTGGTTGTAGGAGAAGAAGTTGGGACTAAAGTTCTACAACTTGACTGGTGAGGGATACAACTAGACCCTTCAGGTCATCAGTGTTCTTGACATGATGTTCTTGGACAACCTGGAGGTGGGTCTTCATAGCCTTGAGCATGTTGTATAACCTATTGTATTTATCAACCATGGTGTTGATACCATCTTGCATCTTATTAGAAATAGAGAGTAGGTCATCAATAGTGCTAAATTTACTCTACACAGGCAGCTGGCTGGTTTCCACAGTGTGTATTGTGGATAGGGTGCCCTCATACACCTGGGTGTCATTAGACGAGGTTGAGTGAGTAGGTTGGATGGGTGCAAAGGGGACTACAAGAGTGTTTACAGTGCCCGTGCCCCTGCCTGTAGGGCTGGGAGACATCAGAGGCATGGGATCAGAGGCCTGGTTGATAAACGCTAATGGGAACCAAATAAGGGAGGATGAATGGTTGATAAAAGTCTTTAAATAAACGGGGAGGTGAAGTGGTGAGAAAAGATTGCTGACCAATGAGGTCGAAGTTCAGCGAAAGGTTTGCTGTGGTTTTTTCTTCGGCTGTGGTTGTGATGGCAATGGAGTTTCTATGCTAGGCAGGGGACAGAAGTGAGTAACAGGTTTTACGCATGACCACATTAGAGTTCATAGGATTAAGGTATAGTTTTGCACATGACCTCATTAGCAGGTAACTGGGCTTGTTTATGTTAGACTTACATTTCGTACATGACATATAGTAGATGTTCTAGCATAGGTCTAGACTTGTCGGCAAGGCTTAGCTGTAAGGCAGACTCGTTTAAATTATATACATGACCTCCGTAGTAGGTCATGTTGCTTATGCACTTTGCATATAACCCTGCTTGCAGGTCACGAGATTGTTTCATATTTTGAATACATTACCCAGTTGAGCCATTTGATGTTATGATTGGTTTCGCACCTGACTTTGAGTTGAGGTTCAGAGTAGAGTTAGGGTTGCAAGAAGAGGCCTATATAAAGGTCCGGGATCTAAGAGATGAGTTAGCTTTTTACAAAACCATCAATTGTTCTTTTGCACTTATAACTTGATGAAATACAAAACCTTTACTCTTTAGAACATTCAGCAATGTGGATATCCATCAAGACGATAACCAATACTCTCAGTGTTCATGAGAAACTGCTTATTACAAGCAAATACTAATATAGGGCCTGAAGATTCAAAGAGTCTGTGGACACAGTGCCATACAGTTTCCAAGAATGTTGTTACTGGTTGTGACAAACAGAGTGGTGGGAAACTAGAACATTTGGTTGCATCCCCTACGATACCTAACAATAGCAAGCTGGTAACTGCAATGAACCTGCAGTCTACTCAGAATAACCAAGGAGGTATAGATCTCAGCGACAATACCCTAGACCTAGGACAGATCCACCACATACTAGGTAATGTAGCAGACCAACTCTCAGTAGCCACAAGCCCAGTCACCTCAGAACAACCCTCACTGCCTGACAGTTCCCCCAATGGAACCCCACGACCAGCAGCAAGGATGGCCATAGCAGCAATACCAGTATCTCTAATAGGGTTAACCACATAAGCTCTGATGATGACAGAGGATCAAATGATAAGGTTCTTGGGTGCTGTCAATTCTTATCTAGAATCAAGTCTCAAAGCAAAGGAACTGGACATTTTCAAGGAAGACTGAGAGAGGTTGAGAGTATTCCTCAGCCAACTGGAACAGTACCTCAAGGTCAAGGGGTCTGGCAAAGGCCAGGATACAATGGAGATTGACTACACAGAATCGCTCTGGAGAGAAGCCATGGGTCAATAGATACTGCCCTGAATGGAAGAATAACTGGACAGAGAATGGGTGCCAGGGGTGGTGTTTATGGAGACTCTATGACACAATTTGGAGACCAGAATGCCAAAGAAACAGTGCGACTCAAACTGGACAAGGTGAAACAAGGGAAGGATAACTTCTCTGACTTCTGATGCAAGTTCCACATCATAGTAGTTCAAACTAAATATGATAACAATGTGAAATTCCAGACTCTACGGGAGGCCAGCAACAAAAGGCTGCAGACAGCCTGGGAGAACTCAGACCACATACAGTTGACTGTTGAGAACATTGCAGTAAGGGCTCATGACAAGGAAGATAAGATCAGTCTAGTCCGACAGCTGCAAAAGTTAACAATAGTAACAATATGATAAACCATGCCGCAGAATAACAAGGGCACTTATCAGCCAGTAAACATGTCCAAGCCATTATAGGCTGGGGACCCCATAGATAAGGATACAGCAGGAAGAAGGAATCGAAGATTCCAATAGCTGTCTGACCAAGATTGCCAATAAAGGAGAAAGGAGAATGCCTGTCTATGGTTTGGGCAGAAAGGGTATTACATCCAGGACTGCGGACACAAAAAAACAAAGCTCTGAGGGACAAACATGACCAAAAGTGGCAAGGAGTGGGAGATGTTAAATAAATAAAGTTTCCAGCGAAGAGAGGTCTGAGGGAGGATGGATAAAGTAAACCCACCAGCATCCTACATATATCAACATGACAAGAGCACAAAGCAGCAATCAATACCAAGGACAGTCATGATAATGAACATGTTATGATAAAGATAAAACTTGGCACAAGCAATGAAGAAGCAGAAACAAATATGATACATGACTCAGAGGCTACTAAAGGTTTGATCAACAGAAAATACTGGAAAACCAACAGAATACCCCTACGGAAGATCAAGGAACCTAGAAACACAATTGTGGTTAATGCAGAAAAAAGCAAAGCAGGTTCTATTACCCATATCATATGAACAGTTATGGAGGTAGAGGCACACCGTGAAGGGATAATGTTCCCAGTAGTGCATTGGTAGAAGCATAATGCTATACTAGGAATGTGACAGCTAAAACGACACAACCTAAACATTGAGTAGGAATAAGGCCAAATCACCTTCAACAGTAAGCTAAGTACTTAGTGGTATGAGGAAACTTCCCCAATGATTGAAACTATTCCCAAAGAAAAAGTGTTACAAGAAAAGATGAGGACATAGATCCTCCAGATAAACACTGAACAACAAAAGAGGACTCCTGAACAATAAGGCTTAAGGGTACAAGTGTTTCACTCGGAAGCCAAGAAACCAACTTGGGGGTTCAAGAAAGTGACAGGCAATTTCCTGTACAGCATGAAAGATATGATAGGTTTACCAAGAAAGCAATTGAGGATACCAACAGGAATTGCAATAGGACTACCAGAAGGCACGTATGCATACATCACTCTATATAGTGGTATAGCCACCCTACAAGGGATTAGAACAGGCAGTGAGGTGATCAATGTAGACTAATGGGGTGAGGTACATGTCTTATTAACAACCCTGAAAGTAGCAGACTATAGGGTTCAAAATGAGAACCATATAGTACAGATGATTATTGAAGAAATTGATACCTGAGAATTGCAAGAACTACAAAGTCAGAGGGAAATGGAAAAAGGCAAAGCCAGATGCAGCAGCACCAGATGAGAAAACCCCATGGAAGCTCCTATAGACACGACTGAAGAGAAACCACGGAGAATATCCTTTATATCAGCAAAGGTCTTCAGTCAACAATACCAGTACGGAGAACAGAAGGGAATCCGCGAGTAGGAGCAAGAAGCAAAAGAAGATGCACTAAGTATCACAGAAGTAGTGATGTTCCATAGACAGCTAGCGGTAAGAGTTAAACCTGAAAGGAAGAATACAACTTTGAGGCAACCAGTCCCGAAGAAATATCAGGATTACCTCAACATAATTAAACAAAATAAAAGGACCAATCTCCAAGAACATAAAAGCGAAAACCAGGGGATCAATCTAGCGGAAGGAAAGGTGTGGCCTTTCATGAAATCTACCTGTTAAGAGAAGGTGAGGTGAAAGTACTAAGAGAATACCTTTATCAGAACATGGAATGATACAGGATTAGACTATTGTCTGCTTTAGCATGGGCACCCAGCCTATTCATGAAAAAGAAAGATGGGTAACTAAGACTTGGTATGGATTTCCAGGGACTGAACGTAGTATCACAAAAAGACATATACCCTCTAGCACTGATCAGTGAAGCATAGAACTGCTTAGGATGGGCCAAATACTATGCAAAGCTTGATATTCAGAACACATATCACAACATAAGGATAGCTGAAGGAGATGAGTGAAAAATGGCTTCAGGATAGGATACGGACTAGGTGAGGATCTTGTCATACTCGTTGGATTATCAAATGGACCAGGAACATTCCAAGCGTGGATCAACTCCAGGTTGAACAAATACCAGGATCTATACTGGATTATCTACCTAGATGATATACATATTCATTTGAACAAGACAGAACAACAGCACTAAGATATCTGGAATATATCGTAAGAATTAAGGGAAGCTAAGGTCTATCTGAAAGCCTTTGAAATATGACTTCCAGATGAGAGCCATCAAATACTGGGAATTCACTGTCAACCCAGATGGGGTATGAGATGATCCAGTCAAAAAAGGAGCCATTAATAACTAGAAAGTACTGAAAAGTGTCCAAGTAGTACGGAACTGTATGGTCTTGTGTAACTTCTATCGCCAATTAATCGAAGGATTCAGCTGGATAGCCAAATCGCTCTACAACACGATGGAGAATAGAGCCAAACAGGAATAGAGTGAAAAAGAAAAGCAAGCATTTGATGAACTGAGGAAACGATTTACGACAATGCTGATATTGTAACACTATGACCCCGCACTACCTAGCACAATCAAGATGGATGCATCCAATTACATAGGGTCTAGAACCCTTTCCCAGCACAGAGAGAACATATTATGGAGGCCACTCCCATTTCAATCAAAAACAAAGTCGGGAGGGGAGAGAAACTACAATATTGAGAATAAAGAACTGTTAGGCAGAGTTCAAGGGCTAAGGACTGGAGAAGGTATATGTTAGGAACCTTGCAGGTAGTGCAGGTTATTACGGGACATGGGAACTTCCTAGGGTTTACTGCTACTGATGAACTCAAGGGATAACAAATAACATAGAGGGGTAAATTAAGTCAATATCACCTGCAAATGCAATACTGACTAGGTAAGAAAGAAGGAAAACTGGACACATTGACTTGAAGGATGGAGGGCTTCTCTGACAAAGAATAAACATGGTCACAATGACAAAGGTTACTTCTTCCTAGATCCAAGCATTTTCAGAAGGAAGAAGACAAAGAAAGCGGATACTAATCACTAAAATGAAATGACCACAGGAATGATAAAGGATTACGAATGGAGGCAATAGATAACACAAAGCACTGTCCATGATCTAGAAATCAAGGCAATTAAAGAGGCTCTTGGAGCAGGCCTAAAACAAGTCTAAAATAGAGCCCTCGGGCTAAGCTGGGAAGAAGGCCGATACCTATTGTACTATGATAAGATAAGGCTCCCAGATGTGGAAGCCTCATGAATGGAAACAATATGAAGATATTGCTACAGGCTAGAAGTGGAATGTGACAGAACAGCTAAAATGGTGGCATTGATTTAGTGATCATACTACTGGCGATCAATAAGTGACGATATCAAACAATATATAAAGAATTGTGACACATGTCAAAGAACAAAAACAGTTAAACACATAACCTACGTACTGCTCTAACTGCTTGAATCTCCTAAAAGATGATGGCAACCGATAGCAATAGATTTCCTCAGAGAACTATCAGAATTCAAGGACCATAATGTCAAATGGGTTATTATCGACTGATATACAAAACTGACACAAGTTAAACTGTACAGAACATATATGATCATACCACAATTCTTCAACCTGTTTAATGACCAAGACTTTAGACTTCATGGACTAGCAGGAGATGTCACTTCTGGGAGAGTATCACTATGGACATTGGAAGTGTGGAAAACAATCACACCACAGTTAAGTGTTAGCATAGTCTTGAGCATGGCAGTCCATCCACCCAGAGATGGGCAGATTGAACAAACAAACATGATATTAGAACAATATCTACCAGTCTACGTTAAGAGATTAGCTAGACAACTGGACAGAATTCATAGTGAGAGCAGGATTCGCCTACAATAATAGAAGACAAGCAACTAGGAGGATGACAGAGTTCTTTGGGAACTGTAGATATCACTCAATGTATGATCTGGCAGAATACCAATTGCGGAGAAATGAAATAGAAGTGCAAGATATGATGGAGATAGAGAACATGTTAGGGGATGAAATGAGTGTAGTAAAAAGGAGTCGAGAGGAAAAGAGCGATAAGTACCTGAAACCAGACCTAAACTTTGTAGTTGGTGACAAGGTTGAGCTAATCCTACACAATATGTTAACTCTGAGGTCTACGAAGAGGCTGGACTACAGGAAACAAGGACCATTAGAGATAATTGAAGGGGTTGGACTACGGACGTATAAACTCAACCTCCCTGGTATGGTGAAAAAAACTCATCCAACCTTCCAGCCTAACCTTCCTGAACACTATCAAGAAAACACTTTATCCACCTTGGAAAAACCTCTCCCTACAACCATCAAGGCAGATGGAGTAGATGATTAGGAACTTCAAGAAATAATCCAACTACACTAACAATACAGTAAACTCTAATACCCTGCCTAGCAAACTAGTTGTTCCTCCAAAAACTATCAAGGGTGGTATCCAGCCACCCATTTCGTGAACACTAAAGATGTCATCCTCCGCTTCCACCAGCACTACCCATGAATAGAAGTAACCAACCAACGAGGACATGCTAGAAGACAGAAGCAGTAAGGCAGCCGTGGCCATGGAAGACTGAAAACAAATTGGATCAAGATATACTAAGGGCAGAAAAAGGAAGGGCAAGAAGCATCAACTGAAGCAAGATAGTAAGACATGAAAAAGACCTGCATGGTGTGCAGCAACAACAACTGCCCAACCCACTGCAGCAATAAAGAGGTAGTGAACTGGTATCTAACAGAGGTCACCAAAAAGCAGGATTCAGACAGCAACCTAGAGTGGGCCAACTCCAGGCAGCAACAGATGTGTGAGAGAGACAAAACTGAGGTTGCAACACAACCCAGACAAGAAACAATCATTGGCAGAACCACCTATGGAGATTCTGCCTCAACCACCAGCAACAAGAAAAGAAGATAAAGGAACAAGCTCTGAGAAAAAAAGCCAAGTAGGAGTGGAGGACACAAAGTCTGTTCTGCACATGAAGATGTCCTATGGGAAACCATCTGTAGGCAGGTCGAAACGAGAAGGCAGCAAAAAGAGATGATCAAGGAGCTAGAAGGAATGGTTGACTGGCTCAGGAGAAGGGTTGACAGACAAAATGGAGTAGAACGGATGGTGGAAGAGCAACCGGAGAGAGATAGGACCAGAAGCTAGCGATTAGGGGAGGGGTAGAGGACTAGCTCAGGGAGGAATAAAACTAAGCAAAATAATATGAACTCCAGATCAGGACGTACAGTACTTCGATTGACGAGGGAAGGGAAAGGAGAAGGCAAATGCATCCTTAGGGACTGAGGATATAGAAGCGGGTAGCTAATGTCATGATTTGGCTAGAGGAGCGCTAGTCAGGTAATGGAAGTGAGGAACAGGTTTCACACATGACCTCATTAGAGGTCATGGGGTTAAGTTATAGTTTTGCATATCATCTCGTTAGCAGGGCATGGGGCTTGTTCATGTTTGATTTATGTTTTGCATAGGATGTACAGTTGACATCATGGGATAGGTCTAGACTTGTCGGTAAGGTGTGCTGGCATGACAGACTCGTTTATATTTTATATATAATCTTCCTCCTAGGTTATGTAGCTTATGCATTTTGCATATGACCTTGCCGCGAGGTTATGGGATTCTTTTATATTTTGCGCACACCACCCAGTTGGGTCATATGATGGTATGATTGATTTTCCACCTGACTTCTAGTTGTGATCACAGCAGGTTAGGGTGTGAAAAGATGCGTATATAAAGGTCAGCGATCTTACAGATGGGTTAGCTCTTCATGCTTCCATCTATTGTTCTTTCCCACTTATAACTTTACAAAATACCAAACATTTATACTTCAATGCATTCTACAATGCGAATAACCATAAAGACAATAACTGTAACTCTAGGAATTTGTGGGAAACCGATGCTTAGGTGAGAATATTAAGGCATAGCGAGAAAATTCAAAGAGCGTCGGGACACAATGTGGTGCAGTTTCTAGCAAGGTTTTTTTATTTTTATTTTATATTAACTTGTTTCGCTTATTTATTACCTAGGTATAAAGAATGCACAAACCTCGCAGTGTGGCAATAAAAACCTCCTACTACAGTCCACCCACCTGCAAGAGTCCATGTGTAGAAAGCTGTCTGGGGTATAAAAACCCGGACCCTGAGTGATAGAGCTGACAACAGCGAACCCAACACCTCCACTGAGGTGTAGCACATAAGGAAAACTCCCCCAACAGTGACACAACAGTTAGATCCTGACAATTAAAAACGTCAAGACCTGGAGAGGAGCACAGTAGGGTCCCACACTCTCCTATCCCTACAGTAAATGCCTTGTATTCAGAGCCCAACCCCTCAGAGATCCGCAACCCCTACTCTGGTATGGAGCAGGTAAAATGTGAGTGAAACCTGGTGGGCCAAGGTTGAGCAGAGGGCAACAGACGAGTTAGGCTCCCAAGTGGCTAAGGATGAAAGCACTGGACCACGAGGGAGGAGGACAGGTCGTGCTGTGTGGCAGGCAAAGCTAACCCCGTGCCTGCCGGAACACAGGATGAATGGCAGTGTGGTGCAAGCGGAGGTATGGGTGACCTCCAGAGGGCCAAGGCCGTAGTAAAGAAGGTTAGAGCCAGCAGAAGGAAGCCGAGGGGATGCCAGCCGAGCAGAGAGGATGCTAGCCGGGGAGGATTGATGATGCCACAAGCAGCATCAGAGCTAGACTGAGTGGTAGCCAGCCAAAGCAGGCAGGGAACAGGCAGGTAGAAGAGCTGCTGCATTGTGAGGAGGACCGCTCTGAGGGCCTGGGTAGTAGGGTGCCAGCCTATCGAAAGAGGAGAGGAGAAAGAAGGCCCAACCCAGGTGAGGTGTGGTGAATAATACGGCAGCTGGCTGCAACCAGGATCACAGGAGCTAGCCATCCCCCCAGGCCAGGTATAGTGTATTACCACTCCTGTCATGTAGTCCCTTCTTCTCTGTGAGAAAGCATCACTTGGTAGATGAGATACTACTACCATGCCGGCGAGAGGGGATAGAGCAGGCCCCCGAGAGCCCATAGGACCATAAAGGAGACTGACAGTCACACCGTCCCCTCTCACAAGAAAGCCAACCGTGCAAATACTAAGCGAGTCAAGCAAAAGCAGGGTGAAGAGGAGAATCCAGTATTGCGAGAACTCCTAGCAGAGAAAAGGGGCCTCCCAGGAGCCAGTTTACAACAAGGTTATTACCTGTTACGATGAATGGAGTACTTGGAATCCATAACAGATGATTCGTTGCCCTTAGCAAAGGACTAGTTGGTAACGTGTACGGATCACAGGAATTTGGAGTACTTTAATAATATGAAGGTCCTGAATCAGACGCAATATCCCAGGACAGAGTTCCTGCAGCCATGCAACTTCAAGGTGGTTTACTATAAGAGGTGGTTGAATGTGAAAGCTGGTGCACTATCATGGCGTAGGGGCTACTGCCGTCAAGGGAGTAGTGATTCTCAAGTGCAGCCCTTTTTCATTCTAGAGAGTGGGTTGTTACCCAAGAACAAGACATCTTGTGACCATGGGTGTTATAAGTATCACAAGAGTTTTGTCTAGAGTCTTCCTTGTTGGAAGTATTGCATGCTGCCAGCTAAACAAGATATAGAATACCAGAGGATCTTGAAGGCAATGATGGCTAGTGACAAGTAGGTTGACTAGCATTTTACAATAGAGAAGAACTTACTCCTATATCAGAACAGGTGGCACACTCCTATAGATCAGAAATAGAAACCAACAATCATAGAGGCAGAACATGATTCCCACTTGATGTAGTACTTTGGGCCCTACAAACTGATTGGAAGGCTTAGGGCTAACCTCCAGTGGCAAAAGATAGATGAGGACATCACTGACTATGTTTATACCTGTAATGCATGTCAACAGAATAAGTCCATCTAGTATACGAAGTTCTATTTGCTGGGACCACTTGTTATTCCAATTAAGCCTGGGACTGTGATTTCAATAGATTTCATTGTAGCGCTACTAGAGTCAGATGGGTATGCAAAAATTTAGGTAATCCTGGATTGATTCTCAAGAATAGCAACCTTTATACTACTGATGATAGAGGTACTGAACAAGGGGCTGTCCTTGATATTCCAGAAAGAAGTGTGGTGCCTTCATGGGCTACCTGAACCTATTATCTCTGACCATGATAGGTGATTCACCTCCAAGTTCTGGATGAGTCTAATTATGTGTTGGAAGTGAAATTTAAGATTTGGACTATTTTCCATCCGGAGACTCATTTGAAAACTAGAAGGGTTAATCAAACATGGGGGTAGTACATACCCAGTCACTGTTCCTACTAGTAAGACCACTGGATCTCATTGTCACTATTGGGTATGTATGCCTACAACACCTCCATGTCACAATCTACCAGATTATTTCTGTTTGCGATATACTGTATGTTTAATCCCTGGACAAAGTGGTCAGGTGTGGTATCTGATAACCAGGGAATACAGTGCAACAGTGCACTCTGAATCCAGGTCTGGGAAGTGACCTTGGAAGTAATTTTTGAGACAGTAGAGCATGCTTAAGAAAGGCAAGGAAATGGCATAACCAGAAAAGACTGCTATCCCGGAACTATATGACTTTGGAAGATGCAACAACAGGCCAGGCAAAGAAGGCGGACCATGTAAGGTTGAACAGAAAAAGTCTTGGCACCAAGCATCCAATACAGAATCTAGACCCGTAGATATGTGGCCTATTGGTAGTCAGATATCTAGTAGGTACTTGAGCCTGGGAACTCCAATTAGCAGTGCACTGTGTAACGACCCAGCATACATGAGCTATGGTAGCCGGAACCAACACCCATACAGGTAGCCCGGAGGTGAACTGGTAGGAACCGGCAGGCAAGTGAGTACTTGACCTATGGAGACCCGATGGCGTGGGCTCCGAGATGAGCAGACTCAAGGGGCACAAGTACTTAGGTACATGGCTACACCCGAGACTGGTGTCAGTATACTTAGGGACCTATGAAGGGGCAGTTACACAGCTAGGCCGGTAACTGGAGAAAGGCCCAGTGTGTCTATCTCCGGAAGTGGGATAGGTAGGGTAACAGGAGAAAGTCCTCTTGTCCACCGGACAAGATTACCCTCCCTTGAGGCTTGGGTTACCCAGTTCAAGGACCTGAGTTACCCTACCTTTCAACACGAAGTCCCTCGGGGAGTTTGGGAAAAATAACTGGAATGTTTGTCACGCGCAGCCATGCATAATACTGGAATCTGGAATTCCGGGAGATGCTATTGTGGGAGCTACGCCGGTACAAAGAAGCTGTAAATTGGAGACATTATTCCGATCATGCCCCTCCGGCCCCGCCTTGAGGCCCGGACGTTATGGGCAAATGGTTGCGTAGTTGTGTTCAGTCTAGCAAAGAAGGCTCTTTGGAGACCTACTTGCAACACCGTATACCTTGCTGCCGTCCGGTCGACCGTAAACTGTTCGCAGGATATATAAGGGAGCATAGCGTGGAAGGTGGAGTACCTCGTCCAAGTTGTTCGGAGTAAAACGGACCAAAACTGGCGGAGTTAATGGGAGTTAACCATAGAGGCCCCGAAGGTAGTCCCGGGTGGTACCGGGGCAACTGGGAAAGTTTCACACCTACCAAACCTGAAAGTCTCCACGATGCCATACGCTCGGAAAGGGAAGTGCAGAGACACTAGTAGCAGGATTTCTACCACAGGTAAGGTGGATCCGAGGTGGTGGTCATGGGTAGCGCCCATTGGACCACTCCCGAACCACCGCATCCTGCGGAAGACACCGGAAGCCCAAGACTCATAAATAGCAGATAGATAAACCGCTCTGGGTAGCTTCCGGGGTCATGTAGAAATCAAGGCACATGGGAAGGATGTCATAGGTAGTCCAGTTCAGCAGCTGTCTTGACGGTTAGCCACTGGCAAGTCACTGATGGGCAGAGGTTTTCACTCCGGCGGGCAGAATGGAAATGCACCGCAGAAACGAGATGTGCATATGGTGAACGCCGACTAGAGAGTGTCGACACATGCATGCCCGAAAGGGGTGCCAGGAGACATATCGGACCACCCTTAGCGGAGAAGTGTCTTCTCGAATGGTTGGGGTAAAGTGATGGGGGAGTTTCTGGCATAAGATAAAACCAATTGAACATCTATGCGAGAACTCACCTACTCCAACAATCAATCCTCTTGAGACTTTACTTCAGTGAAGCGTCAGGCTTAACGATATTAAGTTTTATTATTTTCTTTACTCTTACATCTTTGTGAACTTTTGGTGATAAGTTTAAAGTTGTTTGGTGCGGTCGCAACCTTGCGATCCATCTTCCTAGGGGTGCCCCAGTTACAGTATATCATTAAGCGAGCTCCTTGCTTAACTCCTCTCCAGGTTAATTGTTATCCGATTTTCGGCACTGACGTTGCGTGAATACTGGTAATCCTGTCTTGAACAAGTAGCCCAGGGTGGAAAGCGCAATGGCTTGTACCGAACTTCGAACCAGAATGGAATCCAACTCGGATTCAGACCTAGACCTTGACGAGAATACCACCAACACGTTTTGCACGGCAGTCTTCGCGGACGTTCGTGGCATTGACTGGGACGGCCACCAGTTGCTCTTGGAGGCCGCCCCTATTCAGTTACCCATTGAATGTGTGGACCTTATGATTACAGACCCACACGGTCCGGCGCTATCATTTTTCCAAGACCCTACCCTTGTCCACAATTTGACCCCTCCTCTGCCGCAAGGGGTCCCATTTAGCCAGTTTTCTCGCGCGTTCGTCGAACCTTTCATCGTCTGGGAGGTATCCAAGTCGATCGAGGAAGCGAAGCGGGAACTGAGGAACTGGAACACCCAGCAGCAGCAGGTGTTCCAGACCCAGATTACTACGGCAGCGGTTGAATGGATGAAATCCCAGCAGGAGGCATACCTGCGGATGATAAGAGAGCAGCAAGGATTATGGACTCGAATGACAGAATTGGAGAAGGCTTTCGAGGGCGGGTATCGTATTGACGCCGAGAATGACATACTGATGTTAGAGGCAGTGCCCCCACTCCCGCTAGTCCATACCACGCCCAAGAACTTTGGCATGGAGTTGGCTATGAGAGCCAGAGACGACCAATGGAGGACGTATTTGCGCCCAATCGACATACGAATGTTGGAAAGCCTGAAAGGTGATGGCTATAGCTATACCTCTTCCTTCTCCAGAGCATTTACCGGCTCCCTGTTGGTCCCCCCCTCAATTGCCCGCAGTCGTTCGGGCAGCCGTATGGTCGGGCCAATGGAAGGACGTCGAATAAGAAACAGGACCCCCTAGCCGCAGGATATTGCGGCACCAGATATCCCTGACCCTACACCTCGACTGACACCTGCTCCTATCATCCCTCCGGCAACGCCTTCAGTTGCAACTCCTATACCTTCCATCGCCGCCCCAAGACCCACACCTCTACCAGTTTCGTTGCCCACTTCTGATACCTTCCCTGTCACAGCTTTCCCACCAGCAGCATCGGCTACCCCAGGGTACCGGCCGCTGCGTATGGCTTTACCCAGATTCTTTGAACAAGTAAGGCGCCAGGAAGAGGGGGCACCCATGGCTCCATCACAGGGGACTCCAATCCCCGGACCTGGGACACCTGCTCGTTCCGTTCCTTGAGCACCCGTGGTTCCCTCTGCCCCCTCAAAACCAACTCTTCCCTCCATCCTCCCCACGATCACTAGCAGTGAGTCGGACAACCAAGACGAGTACCATCTGTTGGGCTGCAAATGGGAAGAAACCCGCATGGGGTGGATTCATTACCACATGTACGGGTGCAGGAAGCGACCACGGACCCCGGTCAGGCACCAAAGAAGACAGAAGGAGGGAGACGGACAAGCAACATGTGGGTACTGTGGGTCATGGAGACACGCGGGTCCCCTAATGCAACCCTTGAGTTGTCCAGAGCTTCAGTCGTTTCTGGGGGCAACTCAGGCGGCTCGGAACCCAACTCCTGAGAGTGGGCAATGACCTGTTCCACCACCAGTATCAGTACCAGCAGGGGCTAACCCCCCTGAGGATGGGAATTAGGTTGGCCAGGAGGAAAGGTTTGATGGGTATGATAGACCCCGGGAGACCCCAGGTGGAAATACAGGGGGCAGTGGAGGTGGAAATGGACGACCTGTGTGTGGTACTGCGGGAGCAGATGGAGATCCTGGGGACTCTGACCATGATAGCTCGGATGAAGATGATGCCGACTCGCTGCCCGACTTGACCCCCTTTCTCGGTGCTGGCAAGGAGGACTGGAGCGATGAGAAGAAACGACGGTGGGACCGCCGGGGCAAGAAGCTGTCAAGGGAACTGCGCGGCAGGTCGGCTGTAGGGCTAGCATCCAGACAGTGGCAGAAGAAGCCGGAAAAGCTGAGCGGCATTCCGGCATTTAAGGGAAAGGTCACCGAACTCGCCAACTTTCTGACTCTGGTGGAGGTTAAGTTCGAGTATTTTGCGCGGTGCAGGTTGACTGATATGGACAAGGTAAACCTGGTTATTCCCCTTCTAGAAGACAGCGCCCAAACATGGTATCTTGGGCTACACTCCCACATCAATAAGGAGGCAGCCAAGCGTACTGGAGTTCCTGTTAACAACAGTGACCCATTGAGAACATGGAAAGGATTCCGGGAGCGGCTCGAACGGACTTTCGGCAGTGCCCAAGTGGAACGAGCCCGATCCCTGCTTGAGTGGCGAGACCTAGTGACAAAGCCACATCACATTGATGAGTACCTATACAAGATAATTGACTACATGTATAAGGTTAGCTATACAGACCCGGTGCAGGTACGAGATAAGGTGCAGTCGGGCATTACCCAAGAGGTTAGCAACGCGGGGGCACTGAAGGAGCCCCATCCAACCGACTTTAATAACTACCTTGATCTTCTTCGGAAGCTCGGACAGACACTGAAAGACAACACCCGTTTCAGCAATGGAGTCATCCACCCTGTCCAACGGTCTCAGCCAATGGAAAAGAAGGATGATAGGTCCTCAACTTCCGGAAGCGTTAAAAAGACAGATAAAGGTTCGGGCAGACAGAACCAAAGGCCTGCCCAACCTACTAATTTCAATTCGGGGAAACAGGCAAAGCCGGGAACTTCTGAGTATGCAATAGTGCATAAGGAAATCCCGTCGACTTTGACCGAACGCCAGAGAAAGCACAACCAGTGCACCAAGTTTGGACAAAGTGGTCACTTCTGGAGGAAGTGTACCGTCACATCCCCAGTCATCAGTTCCTCCAATCAGGCTGCTGGTGTAACGACCCAGCATACATGAGCTGTGGCAAACGGAACCTATACCTATACAGGTAGCCAGGAGGCGAACTAATAGCAACCGGGAGGCCAGTAAGTACTTGACCTATGGAGACCCGATGGCCCGGGCTCCGAGAATGAACAGAATTGGCTGCTCAGCGTACTTAGGGACTTATGAAGGGGCAGTTGCTCAGCTAGGCCGGGTAACTGAAGACAGGTCAGAAAGGTCTTTCACCGGCGACGGGATAGACTGGGTAACAGGGAAAAGTTAACTTGTCCGCTGGACAAGGTTACCCTACTCTCAGGATCAGGTTACCCTGCCTTGGGTCTGGGGTTACCCTGCCTTTCAATATGAAGTCCCTTGGGGAGTTCGGGAAAATTGACTGGAATGATTTTCACGCGAAGCCATGCAGGTTACTGGAGTCTGGGATTCCAGCGGATGTGATTGGGCAAGCTAGGTAGCTTCGAGGAAGCTGTAAATTGAAGACATTATCCCCATCATACCCCTCCGGCCCCGCCTTGAGGCCCGGACGTCATGGGGAAAGGGTGGTGTAGTTTTGTGCAGTCTAGCAAAGAGGAATCTTAGGAGACATGCTTGCAACACCGTATAACTCGCTGCCGTCCGGTTGACCGTAAGCTGTTCGCAGGATATAACGGGGCCATAGGGTGTAAGGTGGGGTACGTCCTCCAAGTTGTTCGCAGTAAAACGGACTAGAACTGACGGAGTTAACAGGTGTTAACCGTGGGGGTCACGCAAGTAGTCCTGGGTGGTGCCGGGCCAACTGGGAGAGTTTTACACCTACCAAGCCCGAACGTCCTCCCAACGCTATAGGCTCTGAAAGGGAAGTGCAGAGACACTAAAAGCATGATTGCTACTGCAGGAAAGGTAGATCCGAGGTGGTGGTCATGGGTAGCGCCCATTGGATCACTCGCGGACTACGCGCCCTGTGGAAGACACCAGAAGCCCACGACCCATAAAGGACTAACTAGATAAACCGCTCACGGTAGCCTCCGGAGTCAAGTAGAGAACAATGCATATGGGAAGGGTGTCATAGATAGTCCAGTTCATGAGGTGTCTTGACTGTTAGCCACTGGCAAGACACCGATACGCAGATGTTTTCACTCCGGCGGGCAAAGTGGAAATGCACCGCAGAAAGAAATAGTACATAAGGTGAACGCCGACTAGAGTGTGTCGGCACATGCATGCCCGAAGGGTGTGCCAGGAGACGTGTCGGACCGCCCTTAGCAGAGAAGGGTGTACTCAAATAGTGGGAGTAAACTGATAGGGGAGTTTCTGGCATAAGATAAAACTACCTGAAAGTCTATGCGAGAACTCTCCTACTCCAACAATCAATCCTCGCGAGACCTTAATTGCGTGAAGTGTCAGGCTTAACGATATTAAGTTTTACCGTCTACTTTACTCTTATATCTGTGTGAACTTTTGGCGATAGGTTTGAAGTTGTTTGGTGCGGTCGCAACCTGGGGATCCAACTTCCTAAGAGTGCCCCCGTTACAGTATATCGTTAAGCGAGCTCCTTGCTTGACTCCTCTGCTGCTTAATTGTTTCCGACGTTCGGCACTGACCTTGTGTGAATACTGGTACCCTTGGCTAGAACAAGTAGCCCAGGGTGGAAAGCGCAATGGCTAGCACTGAACTTCCAACCAGAATGGAATCCAACTTGGATTCAGACCTTGACCTTGACGAGAACACCATCAACACGTTTCGTGCGCCGGTTTTTTGCGCATGTTCGCGGTATCGACTGGGACCACCACCGGTTGCTCTTGGAGGCCGCTCCTATTCAGTTACCTGCTGCAGGTCGTGACCTCCTGATTACAGACCCTACCCTACTCCACAACATGCTCCGTCCCCTGCCGCACGGAGTGCCCTTTACCAACTTCTCCTGCGAATTGGTCGCACCTTACATCGTCTGGGCAGTACCCAAGGGGATTGAGGAAGCGCAGCGGGAACTGAAGAACTGGAACAACAAGAAGCAGCAGGTGTTCCGAACACAGATTACTACGGCAGCGGTGGAATGGATGAAAGTCCGGCAGGAGGCATACCTGCTGCAACGAAGGCACCCCTCGGAAGATGGATCCCAAGGTTGCGACCGCACCAAACAACTTCAAATTTATTGCCAAAAGTTCACACAGATGTAAGGGTAAAGTAAACGGTAAAACTTAATATCGTTAAGCCTCACGCTTTACTCACTTAAGTTCTCGAGAGGATTGATTGTTGGAGTAGGAGAGTTCTCGCATAGACTTTCAGGTAGTTTTCTCTTATGCCAGAAACTCCCCCATCATTTTACTCCAACTGTTGGAGCACACCCTTCTCCGCTAAGGGTGGTCCGACACGTCTCCTGACACCCCCTTCGGGCATGTATGTGTCGACACAATCTAGTTGCCGTTCACCTTATGCAGTTATCATTTCTGCGCTGCATTTCCATTTTGTCCACCGGAGTGAAAACCTTTGCGCATCGACGTCTTGCCAGTGGCTAACAGTCAAGACGCCGCATGAACTAGACTATCTATGACACCCTTCCCATATGCATCGATCTCTACTTGACCTCAGAAGCTACCGTGAGCGGTTTATCTTTCTACTATTTACTAGTCTCGGGCTTCCGGTGTCTTCCGCAGGGTACGGTGGTCCAGGAGTGATCCAATGGGCGCTACCCATGACCACTACCTCGGATACACCTTACCTGTGGCAGGAATCATGCTTTTAGTGTCTCTGCACTTCCCTCTCAGAGCCTATGGGGTTGGGGACATCTTTGGGCCTGGTAGGTATAAAACGTTCCCAGTCGTCCCGGCACCACCCGGGACTACCTTCCGGAGCCCCACGGTTAACTCCCGTTAACTCCGCCACTTTTGGTCTGTCTTACTCTGAACAACTTGGAGGAGGTCCTCCACCTTCCACCCTATGCCCCCTTATATATTCTGCGGACAGCTTACGGTCGACTGGACGGCAGCGATGAATACCGTGTTGCAAGTAGGTCTCCAACGATTCCTCTTTGCTAGACTTCACTCAACTATATAACCGTTTGCCCATGACATCCGGGCCTCAAGGCGGGGCCGGAGGGGTATGATAGGAATACTGTCTCCAATTTCCACCTTCTTCGGAGCTGCGTAGCTCGCCCAATGTCATCTCCCGGAGTTCCAGATTCCAGTATTATGCATGGCTTGGCGTGACAAACATTCCGGTCAATTTTCCCGAACTCCCACAGGGACTTCGTATTGAAAGGTAGGGTAACTCAGGACTTTGGGCAGGGTAACCCAAGCCTCATGGCAGGGTAACCCAGTGCTGAGGGTAGGGTAATCTTGTCTGAAGTACAAGCAGACTCTCCCCAGTTACCCGGTCTATTCCGTCGTCGGGATAGACACTTCTGACCTTTCTCCAGTTACCCTGCCGAACTGAGTAACTGCCCCTTGAGAGGTCCCTAAGCACGCTGACACCGCTCCTGGGTGTACCCAGGTACCTAGGTACCTGACCAGCCAGTTCTGTTCCTGCTCGGAGCTGGAGCCATCGGGTCTCCGTAGGTCAAGTACTTACTTGCCTGCCGGTTCCTACCAGTTCGCCTCCTGGCTACCTGTATGGGTATAGGTTCCGTCTGCCATAGCTCATGTACGTTGGGTCGTTACACCTGCGGATGATAAGGGATCGGCGAGCATTGAAGACCCGGATGATAGCTTAGGAAAAGGCTTTCGAGGGCGGGTATCGTATTGACGCCGAGAATGCAATACTGATGTTAGAGGCAGTGCCCCCACTCCCGCTCGTCCATACCAAGCCCGAGACCTTCGGCATGGAGTTGTCTATGAGAGCCAGAGACGACCAATAGAGGGCGTATTTGAGCCCAATCGGCATACGAATGTTGAAAAGCCTGAAAGGTGGCGGCTATAGCTATAGGTCTTCCTTCTCAAGAGCATCTACCAGCTCCCTGTCGGTCCCACCCTCAGTTGCCCGAAGTCGGTCGGGCAGCCCTACGGTCGGGCCAACGGATAGACGTCGAAGAAGAAAGAGGACCTCCAAGCCAAAGGTTGTTATGGCACCAGATACGCCTGACCCTACACCTCGACCGACCCCTGTTCCTATCATCCTTCCGGCAACAACTTCAGTTGCAACCCCTATACCTTCCATCGCCACTCCAAGACCCACACCTCTACCAGTTTCGTTGCCCGCTCCGGACCCCTTCCCTGTCACAGCTTTCCCGCCAGCACTATCGGTTACCCCAGGGTACCGGCCGCTGCGTGCAGCTTCGCCCGGATTCTTTGAACAGGTAAGGCGCCAGGAAGTGTGAGCACCCATGGCTCCATCACGAGGGACTCGGATCCCCGGACCTGGGACACCTGCTCATGCCGTTCCAGCGGCACCCGTGATTCCTTCTGCCCCCTCAAAACCAACTCTTCCCTCCGTCCTCACCACGATCACTCGTGGTGAGTCGGACAGCCAAGACGAGTGCTGTCAGTTGGGCTGCAAATTGGAAGAAACCCTCATGGGGTAGATTCATTACCACATGTACGGGTGCAGGAAGGGACCACGGACCCCGGTAAGGCACCAAAGAAGACACAGGGAGGGAGACGGACGACCAACATGTGGGTACTATGGGTCATGGAGACACGCAGGGCCAGCAATGCAACCCTTGAGTTGTCCGGAGCTTCAGTCGTTTCTGGGGGCAACTCAGGCGGCTCCGAACCCAACTCTTGAGAGTGGGCAATGACCGGTTCCACCACCGGCATCAGCACCATCAGGGGCTAACCCCCCTGAGGATGGGAATCAGGAAGGCCAGGAGGAAAGTTTTGATGGGTATGATAGACCCCGGGAGACCTCAGGTGGAAATACCGGGCATAGTGGAGGTGGAAAGGGACCAGCTGTCGGTGGTACTACGGGAGCAGGTGGAGATCCTGGGGACTCTGACCATGATAGCTCGGATGTTGATGATGCCGATTCTCTCCCCGACTTGACCCCCTTTCTCGGTGCTCGAAAGTAAGACTGGAGCGAGGAGAAGAAACGACAGTGGGACCGCCGGGCTAAGAAGCTGTCAAGGGAACTACGGAGTAGGTCAGCTGCACGGCCATTATCCAGACAGTGGTAGCAGAAGCCGGAAAAGCTGAGCGGCATTCCGGAGTTTAAGCGTAAGGTCACCGCACTCCCCAGCTTTCTGACGCTGCTGGAGGTTAAGTTCGAGTATTTTGCTGGGTGCAGGTGGACCGATATGGACCAGGTAAACCTGGTAATTCCCCTTCTAGAAGACACCGCCTGAACATGGTATCTTGGGCTGCACTCCCACAGCAATAAGGAGGCAGCCAAGCATACTGGAGTTTCGGTTAACAACAGTAACCCGTTGAGAATGTGGAAAGGATTCCGGGAACGGCTCGAATGGGGTTTTGGCGGTGACCAAGGGGAACGAGACCGATCCCTGGTTGAGTGGCGAGACCTACTGATGAAGCCACATCACATTGATAAGTACCTGGACAAGATAATTGACTACATGTATTAGCTTAGCTATACAGACCCAGTGGAGGTACGAGATAAGGTACAGTCGGGCATTACCGAAGCAGTTAGGAATGTGTGGGCACTGAAGGAGCCCCATCCAACCGGCTTGAATGACTACCTTGATCTTCCTCGGAAGGTCAGACAAACACCGGAAGACAACTCTCGGTTCAGCAACCGAGTCATCTAACCTGTCCAACCGTCTCAGCCAATGGAAAGGAAGGATGATAGGCCCTCAACTTCCGGAAGGGTTAAAAGGAAGGATAAAGGTTCGCGCAGACGGAACCAAAGGCCTGCCAAACCTACTGATTTCAGTGTGGGGAAACAGGCGAAGCTGGCGACTTCTGAGTATGCAATAGTGCATAAGCAAATCCCGTCGACATTGACAGAATGTCGGTGAAAGCACAACCAGTGCACCAAGTGTGGACAAAGTGGTCACTTCGGGGGGAAGTGTACCGCCACATCCCCCGTCGTCAGTTCCTCCAAACAAGGTCATGGGTTGACACGGTCAGCCCCGGTAAGTGAGCACACAGGAACTGAAAAGCAGCTAAAGCGCATTGAAGCGCCCCCACCGACTACCTCGTCAAAGATACTTGAAGTCCGACAGACATCACCTCAGATCATGGAGGTTGATACTGACGGCTCGGAATTGGTATGAATTTATTCTGCTTAAGGTATAACCTTACTAACCTATATCCATAGACCCATGGGGCATGGATGAAAGGGAACCGCAGAGGTGGCTTCGGGCATGGGTAAGGACCACTCTACTGCATTGACGACCCTGATACTGACTACACCCAGGGGGTGTGGGCAGATAGATGTTG
>PYWC01000142.1:0-43540 GCA_003182015.1 Tuber magnatum | reverse complement strand
ACTCAACCTCCGTTCGGGCCTATCTATCCGTTATCGGAAAAGGAGCTTAAGGTACTCTGGGAATATCTCAATGACATGCTGCGAACGGGAAAGCTATGGCGATCCAGTTCCTCAGCAGCAGCCCCTATCCTCTTCGTGCCAAAACCAGATGGTACACTAAGACTGGTAATAGATTACGGAGGACTCAACAAAATCGTCGTGAAGAGCAAGTACCCTCTATCGTTGATGAACGAGCTGCGAGATAGGTTAGAAAAAGCTGTTGTGTTCACCCAGTTGGACTTAAAGAACGGCTACTACATTCTGAGGATGGCAGAAGGTGAGGAATGGAAGACGGCCTTCCGGTGGAGATATGGACTGTATGAATACGCGGTCATGCCGTTTGGGTTGTGTAATGCCCTGGCAACTTCCCAAAGCATGATAAAGGAGGTCTTTCGGGATCTCATGGACGAAGGAGTCATGGCGTACATGGGTGAAATCCTGATCTACCCCGAAACTATGGAAGAACACGTCGCAATGGTGCGGCGTGTGATGGAGAAATTGCAGCAAGCTAGACCATGTGTAAGCATGAAGAAGTCCAGGTTCCATCAACGGGAAGTTGAATTCCGCGGATACAAGATCTCCGTTATGGGGATCTCAATGTTGTCAGAGAAGGTGCAGACAATCCAGGATTGGGCACCTCCGATATGCGTCGTCGACGTTCCAAGCTTTATGGGCTTTGCCAACTTCTATTACCGGTTCATAGAAGGGTTCAGCAAGATAGCGAAACCTCTAACAGACTTGACAAAGAAGGATGTCCGATTGGAATGGATACCTGTGTGTGAGCAGGCCCTCAACCAGTTGTGGGAAGCGTTCACGTGCAAACCTATCCTAGCACATTTTGACCCTGAATGGCCAACCCGGCTGGAAACCGAGGCTAGTGACTTTGCATTAGGAGCCGTTCTCTCCCAGTCTTGTGAAGACGAGAGATGGAATCCAGTAGCCTATCATGGTAGGAACTTCCACGCAGCAGAGATCAATTATGATGTCCATGACAAGGAAATGATGGCCATCGTGGCAGTATTCAAGGAATTGGATCATTTGCTGCGCTCGGTAACGAACCAGTTGGTGTTCTATACGGATCATAAGAATTTGGAGTACTTCAATAGTACCAAGGTCCTTAACCGAAGGCAGTACCACTGGGCTGACTTCCTGCAACTGGTTAACTACAAGGTGGTTTACCGAGAAGGATGGTTGAATGAGAAGGCAGATGCTTTGTCGCAGCGTAGGGACTACCGCCCTGATGGGGGGAGTGATTTTCCGCCACGGTCGTTTTTTCGCCGCGGACCGTGGGTTGGGAGCCAGGAACGAGACATCTTGTGACCACAAGTGTTGCAGGTTTGCCAGAGATTTCGGCTCCAGTCTTCCTTTTTGAATCAACTGCAGGTAGCGATAACTGAAGACCAGGAGTACTTGCCAATCCTGAAGGCAACAGGTGCCATTGACAAAGAGGTAGACCGACATTTCACGACGGAAAAGGGCTTACTCCTGTACAAGAACAGGTGGTATGTTCCCAAGGGTCAGAATCTGAAGCAGACAATCATGAAGGCAGAATATGACTCCCGAATTGCGGGACACTTCAGGACTTACAAAACGATTGGCAGGGTTAGGGCTAACTTCTATTAGCCTAAGATAGATGAGCATATCACTGACTACGTGCGAACATGTGATGCATGCCAAAGAAATAAATCGATCAGGCACAAGAAATTCGGGCTGCTGGAACCTATCGATGTTCCTATGCGGCCATGGACAGGGATTTCAATGCACTTCATTGTAGCGCTGGCTGAGTCCGAAGAGTATAGCAAGATCTGGGTCATAGTGGACCGATTCTCGAAAATGGCCTATTTCATAGCCCTGACCACTGAGGAACCTACCAGGGCGCTTGCCTTGTATTCCGGAAGAAAGTCTGGCGCCTTCATGGACTCCCCGAGTCAATCATCTCCGACCGAGATAGCCGATTCACATCCAAGTCCTGGATGAGCCGAATGCACTTGTTGCAAGTGAAACCAAGCGTTTCGACTGCATTCCACCCTGAGACTGATGGGCAGACCAGGAGGGTTAATCAAACACTGGAGCAGTACTTGCGTAGTCACTGTTCCTACCAGCAAGATGATTGGGTTTCGCTGTTACCTCTTACGGACTATGCGTACAACACCTCGACATTAGAATCCACCATGTTGTCACCTTTTGAGATCAACTATGGGTTTAACGCAAGGACAAACTGGGGGGGTATAGTGTCTGATAACCAGGGAATACACCCTAGTAGTGAGCTCTTGGTTAAAGAATGGGCTGGAACCTGGCCAGAGATTCGAGAAACGATCCAATGGGCACAGGCAAGGCAACGGAAATGGCATGACCAGAAAAGGTTGCCATCACCGGAATACGTCACCTTGGAGGGTCTGGCTGCTAGGCAGGCAAAGAAAGCGGACCGCATGATGTTGAACCGTAAAAACATCCGCACAAAGTGTCCAATGGAGAAGCTTGACCAGCGGATGTTTGGGCCTTTCGTGGTCAAACGTGGGGTGGGTAACTGAGCTTATGAACTCCAATTGCCCACCAGGTGGAGCATCCACCCAGTTTTCAATGTCACGTAGCTCGAACCCTATCACGAGTATCCGGAAGCAGGTAGCGTAAAGGAAGCCCCCGCCCCGGAACTTATGGACAATGAGCCCAGTTACGCTAGCGAAGCTGTTGTGGAGAGCCGATAGTACGGAGGAGCGAAGGTGAAGTTTCCGTCGCGCTTTGTCCACGACGTGGTTTCATGGAAAGGCTACGGGGCTGAGGAGAACTCATGGGAGCCCTATGAGATGCTAGAAGGGACAGGATTGCAGGCCATTCAGGATTTCCACCAAAGATATCCGTCCAAGGCCAGGGACTATAGGGTCTGGGGGGAATCGAGTCATGGGAATAGGAGACGACGCTAACTGTCCGGGAGGGACCGTAGAGAAGAGGGGAGTGATGTAACGACCCAGCATACATGAGCTATGGCAAACGGAACCTATACCCATACCGGTAGCCAGGAGGCGAACGGATAGGAACCGGCAGGTAAGAAAGTACTTGACCTATGGAGAGCGGATGGCGCGGGCTCCGAGAATGAACAGAATTCGCTGGTCAGCGTACTGGGGGACTTATGAAGGGGCAGTTGCTCAGCTAGGCCGGGTAACTGAAGACAGGTCAGAAAGGTCTGTCACCGGCGACGGGATAGGAAGTGTAACAGTTAACCTGTCCGCTGGACAAGGTTACCCTACTCTCGGGATCAGGTTACCGTGCCATGAGTCCTGAGTTACCCTACCTTTGATTACGAAGTCCCTTGGGGAGTTCGGGAAAATTGACTGGAATGTTTTTCACTCGAAGCCATGCATGATACTGGAATCTGGGGTTCCGGGCGATGCTATTGGGCAAGCTACGTAGTGTCGAGGAAGCTGTAAATTGAAGACATTATTCCTATCATACCCCTCCGGCCCCGCCTTGAGGCCCGGACGTCATGGGCAAACGGTTGTGTAGTTGTGTGCAGTCTAGCAAAGAGGAATCTTTGCAGACATGCTTGCAACACCGTATACGTCGCTGCCGTCCGGTCGACCGCAAGCTGTTCGCAGGATATATAAGGGGGCATAGGGTGGAAGATGGAGTACCCCCTCCCAGTTGTTCGGAGTAAAACGGACAAGAACTGATGCAGTTAACAGGTGTTAACTGTGGGGGTCCCGAAAGTAGTCCCGGGTGGTGCCGGGGCGACTGGGACAGTTTTAGACCTACCAAGCCCGAACGTGCTCCCAACGCTATAGGCTCTGAAAGGGAAGGGCAGAGACACTAAAAGCAGGATTCCTACCACAAGAAAGGTAGATCCGAGGTAGTGGTCATGGGTAGCGCCCATTGGGTCACTCCCGGACTATCGCGCTCTGCGGAAGACACCGGAAGCCCGTGACCCATAAAAGAGTAAGTAGATAAACCACTCATGGTAGCCTCTGGAGTCAAGTAGAGATCAATGCATATGGGAAGGGTGTCATAGATAGACTAGTTTACGAGCTGTCTTGACTGTTAGGCACTGGCAAGACACCGATGCGCAGATGTTTTCACTCCGGCGGGGAAAATGGAAATGTACCGCAGAAACGACAACCACATAAGGTGAATGCTGACCAGAGTGTGTCGGCACATACATGCCCGAATGCTGTGCCAGGAGGCATATCGGACCACCCTTAGCGGAGAAGGGTGTACTCAAATAGTTGGAGTAAACTGAAGGGGGAGTTTCTGGCATAAGATAAAACTACCTGAAAGTCTATGCGAGACCTCTCCTACTCCAACAATCAATCCTCTCGAGACCTTAATTGAGTGAAGTGTCAGGCTTAAGGATATTAAGTTTTACCCTCTACTTTACTCTTACATCTGTATGAACTTTTGGCGATAAGTTTGAAGTTGTTTGGTGCGGTCGCAACCTTGGGATCCATCTTCCTCGGGGTGCCCCCGTTACACGTGGGTTGAAACGGTCAGCCCCAGCAAGCGGGCCCACAGGAACTGCCAAGCGGCTGAAGCGCATTGAAGCGCCCCCTCCGGCGACCTCATCCAAGATACTGGAAGTCTGACAGACATCATCTCATATCATGGAGGTTGATACGGACGGCTCAGAATGGGTACGAATTTATTCTGCTTAAAGTATAACCTTACGAACCTATATCCATAGACCCATGAGGGATGGAGGAAAAGGAAAGCCAGAGGTGGCTTCAGGGATGGGTAAGTACCCCTCCACTACATTGGCAACCCTGATACTGACTACACCCATGGGGTGTGGGCAGATAGATGTTGCGGGCCTATCGTGGTGGATCGGGCTATGTCTCCTTTGTTGTGTTTCAGGTTATTTTCTTTGTTCTAGTTATTTGTATTGCTTTCAGGATTTCCTTAGCGGGATGGGCATGTCAGCGGACATTGATTCGGATTAGGCTGGGTGGGGTCTTACTGGGGGAGATGCTCGACAAGGGGGAAGCAGGAATGCTTCTCTTGGAACCGGTCCCACAGTGGACCCATACCCAGCATGGGACATTGGTTATGTTTAGTGCAAGTGGAATTGGTCCAGGCTAGACTTGATCAAACAAAGGTATTATTCCCAAGTTTAACTGAGGAGGGTTTAGTACCTGAAATCATGCTGGCGCGATAGTAAACACCCTAGCTATGGATACGATGAATTTCTATCCCGTAACATTTGCCCACCCGTTGTGGCTGCTCTTATGTCGAAAAGGGCGGCGAGCAAAATTACTAAGCTAAGATGACTAAGTCACCAAGGCAAGCGAGGAGGCTGAAGTGTGACAACTTGCCTCGTCATACCAAGTCTATCCACCTACGGGTCAAGTTAGACTGCAAGATAGGAGCCCGACAGGTAAGCACGGCAGCGCTCCTGCCACTCGATGGTGGAGCTACTGGGCCCGTCCTTAGTAGCCGATGGGTTAAGTAAACTCAGGCACCTTGCGTAACACGGAAGGTACACGTGCCGATAAGCGATGCCAGCGGTAATCACATTCCTCGGTCAAGTCTACACTAAACCAAGTCGTTAGAGATGAGGATAGGTGCCCACCACAATGAGATGCGCTTTGAAGTCAGGGATATGCCCAACACTAAGGTGGATGGGTACCTGCCTATGTCTTGGTTGAAAGACCATAATCCCGACATAGATTGGAAAACAGGATCACTGACCTGGGGCTCAGACTTCTGCAAGGCTAATTGCCTGGCCGAGCTGGGGCGGTTAGTGTTCATGTCCGATGAAGAGTTACTAGCTGAAGACCCTAGTAATGTGTACCTGTTGGGAATCGTACAATTCTCCGATGAGGACGGTGCTGACATTACTGTCAAGCTGCTCCCTGAGTATACGGACTACGGGGACATCGTCAGTCAAGAACGGATTGAGGCATTGCCGGAGCACTCAAAATATGACCATACGATCGACTTGCTACCCCGGACTCAACCTCCGTTTGGGCCTATCTATCTATTATCGGAAAAGGAGCTCAAGGCACTCCGGGAATACCTCGATGACTTGCTGTGAACGGGAAAGCTACGGCGATCCAGTTCCTCCGCAGCAGCCCCTATCCTCTTTGTGCCAAAACCGGATCATACATTAAGACTGGTAATAGATTACCGAGGGCAGAACAAAATCAGCATGAAGAGCAACCATCCTCTACCCATGATGAATGAACTGCGAGATAGGTTAGGAAAAACCGTTGTGTTCACGAAGTTGGACTTGAAGAACGGCTACTACCTTCTGAGGAGGGCAGAAGGTGAGGAATGGAAGAAGGCCTTCCGGTTCAGATATGGACTGTATGAATACACGGTCATGCCGTTTGGGTTATATAATACCCCGGCCACTTTCCAAAGTATGATAAATGAGCTCTTGCGGGATCTTATGGTTACAGGAGCCATCGCATACATGGATGACATCCTGATCTACTCCGAAACTATGGAAGAGCATGTTGCAAGGTGTAACGACCCAGCATACATGAGCTATGGCAAACGGAACCTAAACCCATACAGGTAGCCAGGAGGCGAACTGATAGGAACCGGCAGGCAAGTATGTACTGGACGTATGGAGACCCGCTGGCCCGCGCTCCGAGAAGGAACACAATTGATATCGCAGCACTGAGGGACTTATGAAGGGGCAGTTGCTCAGCTAGGCCGGGTAACTGGAGACAGGACAGAAAGGTCTATCGCCGGTAGCGGGATAGACAGGGTAACAGGGGAAAGTTAAGTTGTCCGCTGGACAAGGCTACCCTACCCTTGGGTCTTGGGTTACCCCGCCCAAGAGTCCTGAGTTACCCTACCTTTCAATACGAAGTCCCTCGGGGAGTTCGGGAAAATTGGCTAGACTGTTTGTAACGCGCAGCCATCCATGATACTGGAATCTGGGGTTCCTGGGGGATGCTATTGGGCGAGCTACGTAGCTTCGAGGGAGCTGAAAATTGAAGGCATTATTCCTATCATACCCTTCGGGCCCCTCCTTGAGGCCCGGACGTCATAGGCAAACGGTGGTGTAGTTGTGTATAGTCTAGCAAAGGGGAATCTTTGCGGACAGGCTTGCAACACCGTATACGTCGCTGCCGTCCGGTCGACCGTAAGCCGTCCACAGGATATACACGGGGACATACGGTGGAAGGTGGAGTACCTCCTCCAAGTTGTTCGGAGTAAAACGGACCAGAACTGACTGAGTCAACGCGTGTTAACCGTGGGGGTCCCGCAGGTAGTCCCAGGTGGTGCCGGGGCGACTGGGAGAGTTTTACACCTACCAAGCCTGAAGTTGCTCCCAACCTTATAGGCTCTGAAAGGGAAGTGCAGAGACACTAAAAGCATGGTACCTACCACAGGGCAGGTAGATCCGAGGTACTGGTCATGGGTAGCGCCCATTTGATCACTCCCGGACTATTGGGCCCTGTGGAAGACACCAGAAGCCCGCGACGCATAAAAAGTAAATAGATAAACCGCTCATGGTAGCCTCTGTAGTCAAGTAGGGTTCAATGAATATGGAAAGGGTGTCATAGGTAGTCTAGTTCTCGAGGTGCCTTGACTGTTAGCCACTGGCAAGACAGAGATGCGCAGAAGTTTTCACTCCGGCGGGCAAAAGCGAAATGCACCGCAGAAACGATAACCGCATAACGTGAACGCCGACTAGAGTGTGTTGACACATGCATGCCCGAAGGGTGTGCCAGGAGACGTGTCGGACCACCCTTAGCAGAGAAGGGTGTACTCAAATGGTTGGAGTAAACTGATGGGGGAGTTTCTGGCTTCACATAAAACTACCTGAAAGTGTATGCGAGAACTCTCCTACTCCAACGATCGATCCTCTCAAGACCTTAATTGAGTGCGGCGTCACGCTTAACGATATTAAGTTTTACCGTTTACTTTACTCTTACCCCTGTGTGAACTTTTGGCGATAAGTTTGACCTTGTTCGGTGCGGTCGCAACCTGGGGTCCATCTTCCTAGTGGTGCCCCCGTTACACAATGGTGAGCTGTGTGATGGAGAAATTGCGGAAAGCTAGACTATGTGCAAGCATGAAGAAGTCCAGTTTCCACCAATGGGAGGTTGAATTCCGCGGATACAAGATCTCCGCTATGGGGATCTCTATGCTCTCAGAGAAGGTGCAGACAATCAGGGATTGGGCACCTCCAACATGCGTCGTCGACGTTCAAAGCTTTATGGGCTTTGCCAACTCCTATCGTTGGTTTATCGCAGGGTTCAGCAAGATAGCCAAACCTCTCACGGACTTGACAAAGAAGGATGTCCGATGGGAATGGACACCTGCATGTGAGCAGGCCTTCAATCATTTGAAGGAACGGTTCACGTCCAAACCTATCCTAGCCTATTTTCACCCTGAATGGCCAACACGGCTAGAAACCGACGCTAGCGACTTTGCATAAGGAGCCGTTCTCTCCCAGTTCTGTGCGGATGAGAGATGGGATCTAGTGGCCTACCACAGTAGGAAGTTTCACCCAGCGCAGATTAATTATGATGTCCATGACCAGGAAATGACGGCCATCATGGGGGCGTTCAAGGAATAGGATCATCTGCTATGGTTGGTAATGGACCACTTAGTGATCTATACGGATCATAAGAATTTGGAGTACTTCAATAGTACCAAGGTCCTTAAACGAAGGCAGCACCGCTGGGCTGAATTCCTGCAACCGTCTAACTTCAAGGTGGTGTACCGAGAAGGCCGGTTGAATGAGAAGGCAGATGCTTTGTTGCGGCGTAGGGACTACCGCCCTGAAGGGGGGAGTGATTTTCCGCCACAGTTGTTTTTTCGCCCCAGGCAGTGGGTTGGGAGCCAGGAACGAGACATCTTGGGACCACAGGTGGTGCACGCGTGCCAGGGATTTTGGCTCCAGTCTTCCTTTTTGGATCAACTGCGGGTAGCGATAACCGAAGACCAGGAGTACTTAAGGATCCTGAAGACAACAGCTGCCAGTGACAAAGAGGTGGACCGACATTTGAGGACGGAAAAGGGCTTACTCCTGTACAAGAACAGGTGGTATGTTCGCAAGGGTCAGAATCTGAAGCAGACAATCATGAAGGCAGAACATGACTCCCCAATCACAGGACACTTTGGGACTTACAAGACCATTGGCAGGGTGAGGGCTAACTTCTATTGACCTAAGATGGATGAGCAGATCACCGACTATGTGCAGACATGCGATGCATGTCAAAGAAATAAATCCATCAGGCGCAAGAGGTTCAGGCTGCTGGAACCTATTGGTGTTCCTATGAGGTCGTGGACAGCAATTTCAATGTATTTCATTGTAGCGCTGCCAGAGTCCAAAGGGCATACAACGATCAGGGTTATAGTAGACAGATTCTGGAAAATGGCCCATTTCATACCCCTGACCACGGAGGTACCTATCAAGGAGGTTGCCATGATATTCCTGAAGGAGGTTTGGCACCTTCATGGACTCCCAGAATCAAGCATCTCTGATCGAGATAGCAGAATAACATCCCAGTTTAGGATGAGTCCAATGCACTTGTTGCAAGTGAAAGTAAAAGTTTCGACCGCATTCCACCCTGAGACTGATGGGCAAACCGAGAGGGTTAATCAGACACTGGAGTAGTACTTTTTTAGTTACTGTTCCTACCAACAAGATGATTGGGTTTCGTTGTTACCCCTTGCGGAGTATTCTTTTATCACCTTAACATCAGAATCCACCAGGTTGTCACCATTTGAGATCAATTATGGGTTCAACCCAGGGACAAAGCGGTTGGGTGTTATGTCTGACAGCCAAGGGATACACCCTAGTAGCGAGCTCTTGGTTAAGCAATGGGAAGGGACCTGGCAACAGATTCGAGAAATGATTCAACGGGCACAGGAAATGCAACGGAAATGGCATGACCAGAAATGGCTGCCATCCCCGCACTATGTGACCTTGGGGGATGTGGCTGCTGGGCGGGCTAAGAATGCGTACTGCGTGCTGTTGAACCAAAAGAACATCTTCACGAAGTGTCCCATGGAGAAGCTGGACCATGGAATGTTTGGCCCTTTTGTGGTCAAAGGTCAGGTGGGTACCCGAGCATACGAACTCCAGTTGCCACCCCGATAGGGCATCCACCCGGTTTTCAATGTCACGCTGCTAGAACCCTATTGCGAGGATCTAGAATTGGATAGGATCAATGAAATCCCTACCCCGGAGCCTGTGGACAAGGAGCCCAGTTACCTTATCGAAGCTGTTGTGGACAGTCGCTGGTATGGTGGAACCATGGCGAAGTTTCCGTCGCCCTTGGTCCAGTACCTGGTTTCATGGGAAGGCTATAGAGCTGAGGAGAACTCATGGGAGCCCTATGAGATGCTAGAAGAGACAGGCTTACAGGCCATGCCAGATTTCCATCAACGATATCCGTCCACGCCCAGGGACCATAGGGTCTCGGGGGAATCGAGTCGTGGAAACGAATGGCGACGCTTAACGGTCCCGGACAGACTGTAGAGAAGAGGGGAGTGATGTAATGACCCATCATACATGAGCTATGGTAGCCGGAACCTACACCCATACAGGGAGCTCTGAGGCGAACTGGTAGAGAGCGGCAGGCAAGTGCGTACTTGACCTACGGAGACCCGATGGCCCGGGCTCCGAGTTGGGTAGACTTAGGGGGCACAAGTACTTAGGTACATGGCTACACCCGAGACTGGTCTCCACACACTTAGGCACCTGTGAAGGGGCAGTTACACAGCTAGGCCGGTAAGTGGAGAAAGGCCTGGTGTGTCTATCTCTGAAAGTGCGATAGATACGGTAACAGGGGAAAGTCCTCTTATCCACTGGACCGGATTACCCTGCCTTGAGGCTTGCGTTACCCTGTTCAAGGACCTGAGTTACCCTACCTTTCAACACGAAGTCCCTTGCGGAGTTTGGGAAAAATGACTGCCATGTTTGTCACACGGAGCCATGCATAATACTGGAATCTGGTGTTCCGGGAGATGCTATTGGGCAAGCTACGCAGTTACAAAGAAGCTGTAAATTGGAGACATTATTTCGATCATGCCCCTCCGGCCCCGCCTTGAGGCCCGGACGTCATGGGCAAACCATTGCGTAGTTGTGTTCAGTCTAGCAAAGAAGGATCTTTGGAGACCTACTTGCAACACCACATACGTTGCGGCCGTCCGGTCGACTGTAAGCTGTTCGCAGGATATATACGAGAGCATAGGGTGGAAGGTGGAGTACCTCCTCCAAGTTGTTCGGAGTAAAACGGACCTAAACCGACGGAGTTAACGGGAGCTAACCGTAGGGGTCCTGTAGGTAGTCCCGGGTGGTACGGGGGTGACTGGGAAAGTTTTACACCTACCAAACCCGATAGTGTCCCCAACGCCATAGGCTCGGAAAGGGAAGTCCAGAGACACTAGAAGCAGGATTCCTACCACAGGTAAGGTGGATCTGAGGTGGTGGTCATGGGTAGCGCCTATTGGACCACTCCTGAACCACCGTATCCTACAGAAGACACCGGAAGCCCGAGACTCGTAAATAGTAGATAGATAAGCCACTCACGGTAGCTTCCAGGGTCATGTAGAAATCCATGCACATGGGGAGGGTGTCATTGACAGTCTAGTTCAGCAGGTGTCTTGACGGTTAGCCACTGGCAAGTCACCGAGGTGCAGACGTTTTCACTGCGGCAGACAGAATGGAAATGCGCCGCAGAAACGAGATGTGCATATGGTGAACGCCGACTAGAGAGTGTCGACACATGTATGCCCGCAAGGGGTACCAGGAGACGTGTTGGACCACCCTTAGGGGAGAAGGGTGTGCTTGAATAGTTGGAGTAAAGTGATAGGGGAGTTTCTGGCATAAGATAAAACTACTTGAACATCTATGTAAGAACTCTCCTACTCCAACAATCAATCCTCTCACAACTTTAATTGAGTGAAGTGTCAGGCTTAACGATATTAAGCTTTCCCGTTTTCTTTACTCTTACATCTGTGTGAACTTTTGGCGATAAGTTTGAAGTTGTTCGGTGCAGTCGCAACCTTGGAATCCATCTTCCTAGAGGTGCCCCCATTACATACTCATCTGTTCGTTCCATTTTCAATATTGCATTACTTGAGACTTATTACCAGGATCTGGATAGGGGTAGAACTAAGTGGGTTCCTGCCCTGTATATTATGGATAATAAGTCAAGCTATGTTATTATGGCCATGGGCAACAGCGGATGGTAGGCAGGAAACAAAGTAAAGTTTGTCTTGTGATTTATCCAGTCCCCAGTTTCATGGGATGGCTATAAAGCAGAGGAGGCTTCATGGGAGTACTATGAGATGCTTGAGGCATTGTCTTAGAGGTGATTATGGATTTTAACCTGTGGTACATATCTAGTCATATGGCGCAGTTGAAGCGAGACACCTGGTAACAGATATTAATCTACAGGCCAATCAAGTAACCAGATTCGGAGGATTCCTAGCCACTGATCGCTTTACAGATGACTAGGATTGCCACTCCATCCAGCTTCAACTGAGCCGTGTGAGTAAAACAAGAGATGATAGGGTTATAGGACAACCAAGTTGTTGAAACAAAGGACAACGCTAGAGGTCCAAGTCTGGTCTGGGAGAAGATAGCAGTGGTGTACCAACCCAGCATACAGGAGCTATGGTAACCTGAACCTACACTCATACATGCACCTGGGTTGTCAACTGGTAGAAACAGGTAAGAAAGTAACTACTTGCACTATGGGTGCCCTATAGTCAGGATTCCTCTATGAACAAGGCAGGCCCCAGGCACTCGGATAGTTACATACCTGGTACATAGTTATAGGCAATGTTATTTCAGTGAGGGACCTTACGTAGGCAAGTTACTCTACAGGGCAGGGTAATTGGAGAAAGGATAGAAGTGTCTAACTCTGCTAAAGGAGTAGGCAAGATAACAGGGTAAAGTTACTCTGAAATCTAGGTATGTAGGATTAACCTCTCTTGTGGGTCTGGTTACCCTACCAGGAAAGTTGGATTACCCTATCAAGTGCATAGAGTTATCCTACCTTGCACCATAGACTCTCTTAGGGACTTGTACACAATTGACAAGAATGTTTGTTACACAAAACAATACACTATTCCCAAATCTGGGATTCTCTGAAATACTATTGGTTATGCTATACAGCTCCAAAGAGGCTGTCACTTGCAGATATTATTCCTGTCATACCCCTCTAGCTCCACCTTGAGACCCAGATGTTATGCACAAACAGTTCTGTAGTGGAGTGCAGTCTAGCAAAAGGGGGCTTTTGGAGACATGCTTGTAATACCATATAGCCTCAGGCCATCCACGGAATAGTGAGCAGTTTCCAGGATAAATGTGAAAGCATAGGTGATGAGGTAAAGTACCTTCTCTAAGGTATTTGGAGTAAAACAGACCAGAACTGGTTGAGATAGTGAAGGCTAACCATCATGGGCCTTGGTGTAGTCTCGGGTGGTATGAGGGATGACCAGAAGAGTTTTACAACTATCAAGTCTAAACTTGCCCCTATGCCATAACCACTGTGAGGGAAGTTTGAGGATACTAAGAGCATAATTCTTGTCATGACTAAGCTGGTTTCAAGTATGGTGGCCATAGGTAGTACCTATTGGATTATCTTACTGGACCCTCCAGAGGCAGAGTTTCCAAAGGTTCTTAGCTTAGTCAAAGTAGATAGAATGTGTAGACTGAGAAGCCAAGAGGGACTTGTATAGATGATCTGTATCTGGGAAGGCGGTTATACATTAGAAGCCCCGCTCAGGTGTTTTGACTGTTAGTCATGGTTAAGACACTGATGGGAAGATATTCTCACTCTGGAGGCTACAATTAAGATGCACTGCAGAAACTGAACTGCATAAGGAGGTTACCGACTAGAGTGTGTCAAGATATGCATATCTAGTGGGATGCAGAAGAAGTGCCAAACAACCCTTAGTGGAGGACAGTGTGTTCAAAGCGTTGGAGTAAACCCATAGGGGAGTTTATGGCATAAGTTGTGACTACTTGAATCTGTGTGAGAACTCTCCTAGTCCCATACGATCAATACCCTCTCAAGACCTTAAGTAAGTGAAGCGTTATACTTAAGGATATTAAGTTTTACCCCTTGCTTTACTCTTATATTTTGTTCCTGAACCTTTGGCAATCTGTTTCAAGTTGTTTAGTATGATGGCAATCTTTGGGTCCATCTCTTTAGCGGTGCCTGTGTTACAGATGTTGTACTATTTAAAAATCTCTAATTTGTAGATAGAGTTGTTGCAATGACTGAGATAGATGATTACTAAGACCCTTGCATATGTACTCTAATTAATAGAATTGGGTGAGCTGTCATGCAAGAATCAGATTAATGAAGTATGACAATGATTGAACAAAAGTAGTACATTCTGTTCAATCCTTAGCATCTACGGCTGACATTATGGTATCCAAACGAGCCCTTTGAATCTTGAGTCTTTATAATGACAAGGAGCTTATATGCCAACTAATGTTGTAGATCTGTGGAGAAGACATGCGGGAGGTATGTGCAGTCTTCCCATCTTAGGATTTGGAAGGGACCTTGTGGTATCGTCATATATTCAGTCTATTTTCAGCCATATTCTGAGTATCTCTACCAAATCCAAGAGTGCTAAATTGATTCACTATAGTTCCCCACTACTACCTACACACTGTTGCTTCCTAAAAGATCTCGCTATACTTTGTCTTCTTTCTATAGAATAACTAGTGCATCTGGAAATCCCTATTCCTGTCTTCCAAGAAAGGGATATTTAGAATGTCCATCAGGCAAGATCTAGGAGCTCTAGTCTTTTCCAAAACCTGGCTTGTCACATGGATTGGGTTTGGGTGCAGGTGGGCAGAGGGCAAATACATGATACACTGTAGAGCTGCCTTGTGGATATGCTCATAGGACTCTTCAAACTACAAGAGTACAGGTACCAGGTGACTGCTCATTTGCTGACATAAGTTCAAATGTTGAGTTCTGCCAACCTAATCCAGCGGTGTGAAATAAACAATGTGGTTGCCATTTAATGATAATCCCAGATAATAAGATTTACTATAGTGCACATTGGTACTATTATTAGGCTACCAGTGTAATAGGGACACCACAGCGGAGATGGACCCAAAGGTTCTGACCGCACTAAACACAGTGCAAATTTATCACCAAAGCATCAGACAAAATGTCAGAGTAAAGTAAGAGATAAAACTTAAAATCATGAAGCCAAACAGTTTACTTAATTAAGGTCTTGTGAGGTTGTTGGTTGTTGGAGGAGTGGAATTCTTGCATAAGGTTAAGTAGTCAGAATTTATGCTGGAAACTTCCACAGCAGTGTAACAGGGGCACCTGGAGGAAGATGAATGCCAAGGTTCTGACTGCACCAAACAACTTTGAACTTATCGCCAAAGGTTCACATACATGCAAGAGTAAAGCAAACAGTAAAAGTTAATATTGTTAAGCCTGACCCTTAAGTCAATTAAGGTCGCAAGAGGGTTGGTTGTTGCAGTGGGAGAGTTCTTACGTAAACGTTGAAGTGGTTTTATCTTATGCTAGGGACTCTCCCATTGGTTATTTCCATCAATTTGAGCACACCCTTCGGGCATGGAATTATTGATACAACCTTGCTGGTGTTCACCTTATGTAGTTATTGTTTTTGCAGTGTATTTCCATTTTGCCTGCAGGAGCGAAAACCTCTTCCCATCAGTGCCTTGCCAGTGGCCAATGGTCAAGACACCTGATGAACTGGACTATCCATGACACCCTTCGCATATGTAACGGGGGCACCCCTAGGAAGATGGATCCCAAGGTTGCGACCGCACCAACAACTTCAAACTTATCGCCAAAAGTTCACACAGATGTAAGAGTAAAGTAGACGGTAAAACTTAATATCGTTAAGCCTGACGCTTCACTCAATTAAGGTCTCGAGAGGATTGATTGTTGGAGTAGGAGAGTTCTCGCATAGACTTTCAGGTAGTTTTATCTTATGCCAGAAACTCCCCCATCAGTTTACTCCAACTATTCGAGCACACCCTTCTCCGCTAAGGGCGGTCCGACACGTCTCCTGACACCCCCTTCGGGCATGTATGTGTCGACCCGCTCTAGTCGGCGTTCACCATATGTGCATATCGTTTCTGCGGCGCATTTCCATTCTGCCCGCCGGAGTGAAAACCTCTGCGCATCGGGGACTTGCCAGTGGCTAACTGTCAAGACCCCTTGCTGAACTAGACTATCTATGACACCCTTCCCATGCGCGTTGATTTCTTCTTGACGCCGGAAGCTACCGTGAGCGGTTTATCTATCTACTATTTACGAGTCTCGGGCTTCCGGTGTCTTCCGCAGGGTACGGTGGTCCAGGAGTGATCCAATGGGCGCTACCCATGACCACTACCTCGGATACACCTTACCTGCGGTAGGAATCATGCTTTTAGTGTCTCTGCACTTCCCTCTCAGAGCCTATGGCGTTGGGGACATCCTTGGGCGTGGTAGGTGCAAAACGTTCCCAGTCGTCCCGGCACCACCCGGGACTACCTTCGGGACCCCCACGGTTAACTCCCGTTAACTCCGTCAGTTTTGGTCCGTTTTACTCCGAACAACTTGGAGGAGGTACTCCACCTTCCACCCTATGCCCCCTTATATATCCTGCGAACAGCTTACGGTCGACCGGACGGCAGCAACGTATACGGTGTTGCAAGCAGGTCTCCAAAGATCCTCCTTTGCTAGACTGCACACAACTACGCAACCGTTTGCCCATGACGTCCGGGCCTCAAGGCGGGGCCGGAGGGGCATGATAGGAATAATGTCTTCAATTTACAGCTTCTTCGTAGCTGCGTAGCTCGCCCAATAGCATCTCCCGGAACCCCAGATTCCAGTATTATGCATGGTTTCGTGTGACAAACATTCCAGTCATTTTTCCCAAACTCCCCGAGGGACTTCGTATTGGCAGGTAGGGTAACTCAGGCCCTTGAACAGGGTAATCCAAGCCTCAAGGCAGGGTAACCCTGTTCTGAGGGTAGGGTAATCTTGTCCGGTGGACAAGTGGACTTTCTCCTGTTACCCTATCTATCCCACTTCCGGGGATAGACACACTCGGCCTTTCTCTAGTTACCCAGCCTAGCTGTGTATTGGCCCTTCATAGGTCCCTAAGTACGCTGACACCAACCTTGGGCGTAGCCATGTACCTAAATACTCGTGTCCACTAAGTCTGCTCATCTCGGAGCCCGGGCCATCGGGTCTCCGTAGGTCAAGTACTCACTTGCCTGCCGGTTCCTACCAGTTCGCCTCCGAGCTACCTGTATGGGTGTAGGTTCCGGCTGCCATAGCTCACGTATGCTGGGTCGTTACAGCATATGCGTTGATTTCTACATGGCTACGGGAGCTACCGCAGGTAGTTTATCTATCTGCTATTTACGATTCACAGGCTTCCGGTGTCTTCCACAGGATACTGTGGTCTGTGAGTACTCCAATAGGCGATACCCATGACCACTACCTCAGATCCGCCTTACCAGTGGTAGGAATCATGCTTTCAGTATCCCTGCACTTGTCTTGCAGAACCTGTTGCATTGGGGACTTGTTCGGGCTTTGTCGCTGTAAAACTCTCCTGGTCACACCGGCACCACCTAGGACTCTCTTTGGGACCCCCACAGTTAACAGCCATTAGCTCCATCAGTTTTGGTCTGTTTAACCCTGAACAGGTTGGAGGAGATACTCCACCTTCCACCCTATACCCCCTCGTACGTCCCGCAAACAGCCTATGGTTGACTGGACGGGAGTGATGTATACAGTGTTGCAAGCCACTCTGTCAAGATTCCTCTTTGCTAGAGTACACACAACCACACAACTATTTATCCATAACATCCGGGCTGCAAGGTGGGGCTAGAGCGGCATGGTAGGAATAATGTCTCCAATTTACAGCTTTGTCAGAGCTGCATAGCTCGCCCAATAGTATCTCCCAGAACCCCTGATGCCTGCATGATCTGTGTCTCCGCAGGACAAACATTGTGGTCATTTTTCCCCAACACCCGGAGGGACTGCGTATTGAAAGGCAGGGTAACTTAGGACTTTGGGCATGGCAACCTGAGCCCCATTGCAGGGTAACCTGATCCTGAGGGCAGGGTAATCTTGTCCACGGGATAAGATGACTTTACCCTATTGCCTAGTCGATTCCATTGCCAGAGATAGATACTTCCAACGTTTCACCAGTTATTTGCCTTAGCAGAGCAACCAGCCCTTCCGTAATATCTAAGTACGCTGACATCGCTCTCTGGTGTAGCCAAGTACCTAAGTACCTTGCCAGGTATTTCTGTTTATCCCCCAGCCCAGGTCATTGGGTCTCCGCAGGTCCAGTACGTACTTGCCTGCCAGTTCCTACAAGTTCGACTCCTGGCTTCCTGCATGGGTGCAGGTTCCAGCTACCATAGCTCATGTATGCTGGGCCGTTACATCACTCCCCTCTTCTATACAGTCCTCCCCCTCTGTCCGCATCATATTTCATTACCACGACTGGATTCACCCTAGACCCTATGGTCCCTGGGCCGCGACGGATATTGTGGGTGGAAATCAAGAATTGCCTCTAACCCTGTCTCTTCTAGTATCTCATAGGGCGCTCATTGGTTCTCCTCAGCTCCGTAGCCTTCCCATGAAACCAGCTACTAGACAAAGCATGAAAGGAACTTTGCAATTGATCTACCGCACTGTTGACTGTCCACTACCGCTTCCATAACACAACCTGGCTCATTGTCTACAAGTTCAGGGGTAGGGACCTCCTTGACCTGACTGGATCCCGGATGCTCGTGATATGGGTCTAGGAATCTGACCTTGCAATGCGGGTAGATGCTCTATCTGGCACGCAATTGGAGCTCAAATGCTTAGGTACCCACCTGATGTGTGACCACAAAAGGGGTAAACATCCAGTCGTCCAGCTTCTCCATCACTTGCTCCGTGCAGATGGTCTTTCAGTTCAACATCAGGCAGTCCACTTTCTTAACCCACCCAGTGGCCATATATTCCAAGGCAATAGAGTCCGGTGATGGTAACCTTTTCTGGTCGCACCATTTCCATTACCTTTCCTGTGCCCCTTGAATCGGTTCTCGAATCTCTTGCCAGGTTCCTTCCCATTCCTTAACCAAGAGCTTACTGCGACAGTGTATCTCTTGGTTATCACACACTACACCCAACGACATCCTGTGTGGATTAAATCCCTAAGTGAACTCAAACTGTGACAACCTGGTGGATTCTGATGTCTAGGTGTTGTATTTATACTGCACCAAGGGTAGTAGTGAAACCCAATCATGCTGTTGGTGGAAGCAGTAACTATGCAAGTACTGCTCACGAGTTTGATTAACCGTCTCAGTTTGCCCATCAGTTTTGGGGTAGAAAGTGGTCAAAACGTTTAGTTGCACTTGCAACAATTGCATCAGACTGGTCCAGAACTTGGATATGAATTGGCCATCTCTGTCAGAGTTGATTGACTTAGGGAGTCTATGAAGACACCAAACTTCCTGCAGGGATATCAAGGCAAGCTCCTTGATCGGTTCCTCAGTAGTCAGAGGTATCAAGTGTACCATTTTCGAAAATCTGTCCACTATGCTCCAGATCTCGGTATACCCTTCTAACTCTGACAGCACTACAATGAAGTCCTTTTAAATCACTGTCAAAGGCCGCCTAGAAACATCAATAGGTTCCCACAGACCAAACTTCTTGTACCTGATGGACTTATTCCTTTGGCACACATCACATGTTTACATGTAGTCTGTAATGTGCTCATCCATCTTTGGCCAATAGAAGTTAGTTCTAACCCTGCCAACAGTTTTGTAAGTCCTGTAGTGTCCCGCAATTTGCGAGTTATGTTCAGCCTCCATAATCATCTGCTTCCGATTCTGACCCTCGCGAGCATACTACCAGGTCTGCTATAGGAGTAGGCCCTTTTCCGCCGCGAAGTGTTGGTCGACCTCTTTGTCACCAGCAGTTGTTCCGTTCAGGATCCTTAACCATTCCTGGTCCTGTTTTGTTACTACCCATATTTGATCCAAAAAGGAGGCCTGGAGCCAAAACCCTTGGCACCCTTGCAACACTAGTGGTGGCAAGATGTCCTCTTCCTGGCTCCATATCCACTGTTCAGGGTGAAAAAACAACTGTGGCGGAAAATCACTCTCCCCTTCAGGGCAGCAGTAGCTACACTGCGACAAAGCATTGGCCTTCTCATTCAACCGGCCTTCTCCGCAAACCACCTGGAAGTTAAATGGTTGCAACGGCTCAGCCCAGTGGTACTGCGTATAGTTAAGGACCTTAGTATGATTAAATTGGTCCAAATTCTTATGATTCATATAGATCACCAATTGATCTATTACCGCGCAGAGCAGATGACCCCATTCCTTGAACGCCGACATAATGACAGTCATTTCCTTGTTGTGGACCTAATAATTAATCTCCTCTGGGTAAAACTTCCAACTATGATAGGCCACTGGACAACATATCTCATCCTCACAGAACTGTAAGACGATAGCTCCTAAAGCAAAGTCACTAGTGTCACGTTCCACCCAGGTTGGCTGTTCAGGTTCAAAATATGGCAGGATTGGTTCAGACATAGACGCCTCGTTCAAATGGTTGAAGGCCTGCCCACAACCAGGGGTCCATTCCCATCCTGTGTTCTTCTTTGTCAAATCCATCAGAGGTTTCACTATCTTGCTAAAACCCCCGGTGAACCGACAATAGCACTTGGCAAAGCCCATAAAGCTTTGAACGTCGATGATACATGTCGGAGGTGGCCAATCACTGATTGTTTGCACCTTTTCCAACAACATAGGGATCCCCATATCCGGGATCTTGTATCCAAGGAATTTAACTTCCCATTGCTGGAAACTGGACTTCTTTATGCTTGCACACAGTCTGGCTTTCCACAGCTTTTCCATCACACACCTCACGAGCACCACATGTTCCTTCACGGTCTCGGAGTAGATCTGTATATCATCCATGTACGCAATAACTCCTTCATTCAAGAGGTCCAGGAAGAGCTGCTTTATCATGCGTTAGAAAGTTGCCTGGGCATTACATAACCCAAATGGCATGGCTGTGTATTCATGCAGTCCATATCTATACTGGAAGGCTGTCTTCCACTCCTCACCTTCTGCCATCCTCCGAAGGTAGTAGCCATTCTTCAAGTCCAACTCAGTGAACACAATGGCCTTTACTAATTAATCTTGCGGTTCGTGCATTGGTGCTTGGCGTTACTTACTCTTAGCTGTGATTTTGTTCAACTCTCGGTAATATATTACCAGTTTTAATGTACCCTCAGGTGTTGGTACAAAGAGGATTGGGGCTAGGATCGAGGAACTGGATCGCCACAGCTTTCCCACCCGTAGCATCTTGTTAAGATATTCCTGCAGTGCCGTAGGCTCCTTTTCCGATAATGGATAGATCGGCCCAAAGGGAGATTGTGTCCCAGGTTGCAACTCGCTTGTATGGTCATACTTATAAGTGCCACAGTGAAGCCAGAATCCGTTCTTGGCTGAAGATATCCTCATAGTCCTGCTACTCATGGAGTAGCTGGACCATAATGTCGGCACCTTCCTCAGGAGAGAATTGTACCACTCCTAACAGGTACATATTACGAGGGTCTTCGGCTATTAACTCCTCATCGGTCATGAACACTAACCGCCCATGCTCTGCTGGGCACTTAGCATTGCAGAAATCTGAGTACCAGGTTAGTGATCCAGTCTTCCAGTCTATATCAGGGTTATGGTCCTTCAATCGAGACATAGGTAGATACCCATCCACCTGGGTGGAGGGCATATCCGCGACTTCAAAGCACATCTCATTATAGTAGTCTCCTATGCTCACTTGTAATCACTTGATATAGTGTGGATGTTACGGGCTGGCTAGAGGAGCGCTGGCCAGGTAACGGCAGCAGGGAAAAGGTTTCACATATGACATCGGTTGGACCTCATAAAGTTAAGTTATGATTCTTTCATGCACATCACCATGTCAACAGGTCATGGGGCTCGTTTATGTTTAAATTGGTTTTACGCATATGACCTCGTTAGCAGGTTATGGGACTCCTTTATATTGCTTGCATTTCGCATATGACGTACAGTTGACGTTATGGGGAGAGTCTAGGCTGGCCGGTAAGGTTTACCGGCAAGGCAGACTCGCCTTTGTTTCGTGCGTGACCTCGTTAGTAGGTCATGTGGTTGGTTTATTTATACTGCGCTTGATTTATGTTTCGTACATCACGTCACTTAGAGGTCATGGGATGGTTTATGTTTGTGCCCATGACTCATTGGAGTCATGTGATGGATTTTGCACCGGACCTCATTTGAGGATCAGGGCAGGGTTACGGTTGTGGGAAGAGGCCTATATAAAGGCGTGGTTTTCACAGATGGGTTAGCTCTTCACAAAACCACCTAATGTTATTTCCTATCCTCTACTTTATGATCTTTACAATACAAAAATCTTTACGCTCCAATCTCATCTGCTAGACGGATCCGCTTTAGAGTCCAGAACCTATCCACTACGCGGATCATGGTGACCAAATCAAAGACCGATACTTGCGGCACTGGTCAGAAACCTATTCTTACGTAAGAATACTACGATAGGGCCTAGAGACTCGAGGAGCTCTAGGACACAGTGCAGCGTAGTTCAGAAGAACGGGCCCAGGTCGTTACCTGTCGCGAGTAACACGAGCAGTGGGAAACCGTAACTGCAGACCTGACCCAGGAATATGATTACTGCTTGCGTCACTTATGGGGACATGTACCTTTCACCATACACAAGGTACCTGGGTTTGTATAACCCATCGGCTACTGAGGACTGGACCAGTAGCTCCACCATCAAGTAGCAGGAGCGCTTCTGCACTTACCTGTCTAGGCCTCATCTTTCAGGCTAACTTCACTTCCCGCTGACTAGACTTGTTGTGTCAAGGCAAGTTGTCATGTTTCTGCCTCTGCGCTTGTCACAGGGATTTAGTCATCTTAGCTTAATAATCTTGGTCTCTTCTCTATCGACGGAAGAGCGGCCACAATGGGTCGGTAAACGTTAAGACATGGGGATTCATTTTATCAAATTGTTAGGGTGTTTACTATCATGCCAGTTTGATTTAGGGTACTAAACCCTCCTCAGATAAACTTGGAAATAACAGTGTTTATATGATCAAGTCCAGCCTGAACGAATTCCATTTGCACTAAACATAACCAGGTTCCTAAGGAGTGTAGAGGTCCACTGTTGGACTGGTTCCAAGTGAAGCCTGATTGCTTCACCAATGTCAAGCATCTCATCTAGTAACACCTTACCTTGTCCTAACCGAAACAATGTCTTATGACTTGCCCATCCAGCTCAGGATATCTGGAAAGAAATGTGTATAACTAGAATAAGGTTAATAACCAGAAACCCAACCCAGGAAAGATAACCCATTCCACTGTACATGGCCCACAACATCTACCAGGTCACATCCTCTGGGTACAGTCAGTATTAGGCTCCTTCATGCAGTAGAGGAGTACTTACCAATCCCTGAGGCCACTTCCCAGGTTCCTTTCTATCTGTCCCTCATTGGTCTATAGATACGGGTTAGCAAGGTTATACCTTAGACAGAATAGGTTCTTACCTGTTCTGAGCGGTCAGTATCAACCTCCAGGGTCTGAGGTAATGTGTGTGAGACGTTAAGTATCTGTGACGAGGAAGCTGTGGGTGGCGCTTCAATGGGCCCCAGTGGCTTGCCTGTACCTGAGGGCTTGCTTACCTGGGCTGCGTGTTTCAAACTATGAGCCAGATGGATGAACTAATGACTGGGGACACTGCAGTACACTTCCTCCTGAAGTGACCAGTTTGTCCACCCCTTGTGCACTGGTTGTGCTTTCTCCAATGTGTGGTCAAAGTGGATGGGATTTCCCTATACGCTATAGCATACTCAGAAGTTGCCGGGTTTGCCTACTTCCCTGCGTTGATATTAGTAGGCTCGCCTTGCCTCTTGTTCTGTCTGCCCAAACCTTTTTCCTTCTTTTTAAACCTAACGGAAGTTGATAACCTATCGTCTCTCTTGTCCGTTGGCTGAGACCATTGCACAGGGGAGATAACCCCGGTACTAAACCGGTTGTTGTCTTCTAGTTTATGTCCCACTTTCAGAAGAAGATCAAGGTTGTAATCGGTACGGATACTAGGTTGCGTTCTACGCTTAGTTTCACAATATCGTTTGATAATTGTATTCTTTCGCGTAGTACTAGTTGATATACAAAATGTTTTATGCTTGGTTTCACAGTATCGTTGGATACTTCTAGGATTGCATGTGCAATTAGTTGATATACGCAATGTTTTGGAATATCGTTCATACTAGATATAAGCGATATAGTGTACTTAAAGACCACTGATTTCTGCAATAGGAATAGCAGACTTCCGCTCACAATATTCCAAATGTACCTGGTTGAATGCTTACTTCTTCGTTCTCTATTTTACCCTTCCAAGCATCCTTTGGTAAGTAGTGGTTGTTTCTTGTAGACCAAGAAGCCACCTTCTCCTACCGTACCACTATCTAACAAGGACCTGTTTCTAACACATTACAAAGGTAGCTATTCAAGTCAGTTGGATAGGGCTCCTTGAGTAGACGCACAATCTGAAACTCTGGGGCAATACCCGACGGTACCTTATCTCGCACCTGCACAATGTCTGTATAGCTAAGCTTATAAATGTAGTCAATTATCTTGTCCAGGTACCCATCCATGTGATGTAGCTTTATGACCAGGTCACGTAACTCGAGAGGTGATCGGTCTTGTTTTGCTTGGTCATCACTGAAACTTTATTGGAGCAGTTCCCTGAATCCTTTCGACGTTCGTAACAGATTACTGTGGTTAACAGAGACTCCTGTACGCTTGGCTGCCTCCTTACTGATGTGGGAATGTAGCCCTAAATACCATGCCCAGGCGTAGTCTCCCACAAGGGGTATCACTAGGTTTACCTTATCGACATCGGTTGACCTGCATCTGGCAGAATACTCAAACTTAAGCTCCACCAGTGTCAGGAAGCTGGCGAGTTCAGTGACCTTTCCCTTAAACGCCCGCATGGTAGTCAGCATTTCCGGCTTGTTCTGCGTCTGTCTGGAGGGTGGCCGCTAGGTCAATCTGCTCTGTATTTCACGTGCTAGCTTCTAAGCATGGTGGTCCCACTATCGTTTCTTCTCGTTGTTCCAATCCTCCTTGCGAACTCTGAGTAATTGGCTCAAATCAGGGAAGGAGTGGGCATCAACATCATCAGAACTGTTATGGTCAGAGGGCCCTGGATCTCCTCCCGCTCCCACTGTACCACCGCCAGGTAGCACATTTCCATCTCCACTTCCCCTGGCGTTTCCTCCCCGGGTTTCTTGTGGTCTATTGTATCCATCAAACCGTTCCTCCTGGCCGTTCGGATTCCAATCCTGGTGGGGGCTAGACCCTGATGAGACTGATGCCGGTAGTAGAACGGTGCATCGCCCACTCTCAGGACTTGGATTAGGAGCCACTTGAGTTTGCCGCAGCAATGTCTGAAGCTCTGGACAGCTCAGGGGTTGCATTGGGGGGCCAGCGCGCCTCCATGACCCACAATACCCACATGTTGGTCATCCATCTCCTTCCTTCTGTCTCCTTCTGTCCTTCACAACGGTCTGGGGTCCCTTGCCGAGCCATATGAGTGGTAATAAATCCACCCCATGAGGGCCCCTCTCGTTTTACTGCCCGATAGACAGAATTTGTCTTGGCTATCCGACTTGCCACCCCTGATCCTGGAAAGCACAGAGGGAAGAGTTGGTTTTGAAGAGGCAGAGGGAATCACAGGTGTCCAAGGAACAGAGTGGGCAGGTGTCCTGGGTCTGGGGGGATTTTTGAGTTTCCCATCATGGAGCCACAGGTGCTCACTCTTACTGGTACCATACCTGTTCAAAAAACCCCTGTGACACCACCTGCAGTGGGCAGAATGGGACGTTGGGAGAGGGGTCAGGTATGGGCAACGGGACAGACAGAGGTGTGGGTCTGGGGGCGGTGGTAGGAGGTCTGGGGGTTGCAACTGAAGGTATAGCAGGAGAAATGATAGAGGCAGGGGTTAGACAAGCAGTAGGGTCAGGCATAACCAGCGCCGCGATGGCCTTTGCCTTCGATGTTCTTTTCGTGACAGAGGTCTATCCCTGGGTCTAATTGCCGGACTTCCTCAAGGAATGCCGGCAATTGAGGAGGGGAGGGACAAAGAGCCTGTTGATCCTCTTGTGAAGGAAGAGGTATAGCTGTAGCCTTCATCCTGGAGGCTCTCTAGCATTTGTATACCCACGGGGCTTAGGTACGCCCTCCCATGTTCGTCTCTAGCTCTCAGGGCCAATTCCATCCAGAGGTTCTTAGGCTGGGTATGGACGAGGGGAAGTGGCGGTGCAGCCTCTATCATCAGGACACCATTCTCAGCATCAATACTATACCCTCCCAGAAAGGCCCTTTCCAACACTGCTATACGATCCTCCCACACCTTCTGGTCTTTCTGCATCTGCAGGCATGCCTCCTGCTGCCCTTTTCTATCGATTCCACTGCTGCTGCAGTGATCGGTTTGCCGAACACCTGCTGTTGCTGGTTGTTGCGGTTTCTTATTTCTCGCTTGGCTTCTTCAAGTGATTTGGATACCTCATGGACGATGTAAGGTGCGAGGAACTTGTATGAGAAATAGCTAAAAGGAATACCTGCCAGTAATGGAGGGCTCATGTTGTCGACAAGAGCGGAAGCTTGAAACAACTAAACAGCTCCGGCGCGAGGGTCCGTAATTAGAAGATCAACGTATTCATCAGGTAGCTGAATAGGTACAGCCTGGTAGAGTAACTGGTGGCCGTCCCATTCAATACTGCGGAAAGCCACAAAAACTGACACGGGAAATGTGTTGGCGCAGTTCTCGTCAAGGTCAAGGTCTGAATGGGAGTGGAATTCGATTGTGGATCGAAGTTCGGTACTAGCCCTTGCATTTTCCACATGGGGCTACCTGCTCTAGGCATGGGTACCAGTATTCACGCAAGGTCAGTGCCGAAGGTCGGAATCAAGCAATCAGGGGACGAGTTAAGCACGGAGGTTGCTTAATGATATTCTGTAACATGAGTACACCTAGGAAAATGGATCACAAGGTTGCGACCACACCAAATAACTTCAAACTTAGGGACAAAGGTTCATAAATATGTAAGAATGAAGTAACCAGTAGAACTTGAGATCGTCAAGCCTGACGCCTCACTCAAGTAAGGTCTCGAGCGGATTGATCGTTGCAGTAGCAGAGTTTTCCACTAGAGTTTTAGGTAGTTTTGTCTTATACCAGAACCTCCTGTATCAGGTTATTCCAACCATTCAAGTACCCACTTCACTGCTAAGAGTGGTCCAACACGTCTCTAGGCATACCCTTCAGGCATGCATGTGTCGAAAGACTCTAGTCGGCGTTCGCCTTAAGCGGTTATGACTGCTGCAGTACATCCCCTTTTTGCCTGCTAGAGTGAAAACCTGTTCGCATCGGCGTCTGGCTTGTGGCTAATCGTCATGACACCTGTTGAACTCGACTATCCATGGCACCCGTCCCATATGTATTGATTTCTACTTGATTGTGGAAGCTACCGTGAGCAGTTCATCTATCTGCTATTTACGCGTCTCGGGCTTCCGGCATCTTCCACAGGTTACGCTAGTCTGCGAGTGATCCAATCAGTACTACCCATGACTACTACCCCGGACCCCCCTTACCTGTGGTAGGAATCATGCTTTTAGTATCTCTGCACTTCTCTTTCCAAGCCTATGGCGTTGGGGACACTTTCGGGCTTGGTGGGTGTAAAACCCTCCTGATTGACCTGGCACCACCCGGGACTACCTTCGGCACCTCCATGGCTAAAGCCTCTCAACTGTGTCACCTTTGGTCCCCTTTACTCCGAACAACTTGTAGGAGGTACTCCATCTTCCACGCTATGCCCCCTTGTATATCACGCGAACAGCGAATGGTGGACCGGATGGCAGCGACGTATACAGTGTTGCGCGCAGGTCTGCAAAGATCCTTCTTTGCCAGACTGCCTACAACTATGCGACTGTTTGCCCATAATGCCCGGGCCTCAAGGCGTCGCTGGAGGGCTATGATAGGAATGATGTCTCCAATTTACAGCTTCTTCGGAGCTGTGTAGCGCACCCAATAGCACCTCCTGGAAACCCAGATTCCAGTATAATGCACGGCTTTGCGTAACCAACATTCAGCTCTTTTTCCCTAACTCTGCAAGGGACTTCATATTAAGAGGTAGGGTAACCCAGGACTTTAGACAGGGTAACCCAATGTCCATGGCAAGGTAACGTGATCCTGAGCGTAGGGTACCCTTGCCCAGGGAACAAGTGGACTTTTTCCTCTTACCGTGTCTATTTTGTCGCCGGCGGTATACGCTTCTAACCTTTCTCCACTTATCCGGCCTAGCTGAGTTACTGCCACTTTAGAGGTCCCTAAGCATGCTAACACTGCTCTCAGGTGTATCCAAGTACCCAACAACTTGGTCAGCCAATTCTGTTCATCTAGGAGCCCGGGCCATTAGGTCTCTGTAGGTCAGATACTTACTTGCCTGCCGGTTCCTACCAGTTCGCCTCCTGGGTACCTGCATGTGTGTAGGTTCCGACTGCGGTAGCTCATGTATACAGGGTCATTTCAACTACTGCCAGTCCAGTGAATCCCCTCAGAGGCTATCTACACAGTACCAGTAATGCCTACAGCCCCAATCAAACCTAGTGAAAAGACGGGTCGTACTACAATATTGAGTGGTAAATCATGCAGTTACACGAGTTACTGTCGTTTGGACTCCAAGTCGGAGGAGTTGCGAATGGGATGGATATACCACCGTATATAGGGCTCTAACAAAGGGCGAAGAGAATGCGCAGTGCATTGGCCAGGTGGCGAAAGAGATACCGAGCCAACTTCTGGGTACTACAGGTCCACCTAGACATGTCAAACCTCCAATATAACTGGAGACTTCTGCCAAACTCGCCAAGTTTGTACCAGTAAGTCAAGCCATGCCAACTCAGACACTCGCAGGTAGTACTCAGCTACCTACTCTGCCAGTGGCTCCTGCACCACCTGTAATGGGGGCACCCATAGAAAGATGGATCCCCAGGGTGCGACCATACTGAACAACTTCAAACTTATTGCCAAAGGTTCACAAAGCTGTAACAGTAAAGTAAACAGTAAAACCTAATGCCGTTAAGCCTGATGCTTCACTGAATTAAGGACTTGAGAGGATTGATTGTGGGAGTAGGAGAGTTATCGCATAGATTTTGAAGTAGTTTTCTCTCGTACCAGAAACAGCCCTATCAGTTTACTGCAACCATTCTAGTACATCCTTCTGTGCTGTGGGTGGTCCGACACATCTTCTAGCAGACCCTACAGGCATGCATGTGTCGTCACACTCTAGGCGGAGCTCATCTTATACACTTATCATTTCAGTGGCACATTTTGATTCTGCCCGCGGTAGTGAAAACTTCCTCATATCGGTGTCTTGCCAGTGGCTAATGGTCAAGACACTGGATGAAGTGGACTATTTATGGCACCCTTCCAGGATGCGTGGATCCCTAGATAACCCCAGAAGCGACTGTGAGTGGTTTATCTCTCTACTATTTACGATTCTTGGGCTTCTTACGTATTCTGCAGTGTACGATCGCCCAGGAGTGGTCCCATGGGCGCTACCCATGACTACTACCTCGGATCCAACTTACCTGTAGTAGGAATCATGCTTTTAGTGTGGCTGCACTTCTCTTACAGAGTCTATGGCGTTGGCAACACTTTCGGTCTTCGTTGTAGCAAAAGTCCCATGGTCACCATGGTACCACTAGGGACTATCTGCCGGACCCCCACTGTTGACTCCCGTTAACCCTGTAAGCTTTGGTCTATTTTGTTCCAAACAACTCGGAGGAGGTACTCCACCTTCCGCAATATGCCCCCTCATATAGTCCACAAACAGCCTATGGTCGACTGGATTGCAAGGACCCATACACTGTTGCAAGTAGGTCTCCCAAGATTCCTGGCTCCCAGACTGCACACAACTACAGACCGGTTTACCCATGGTGTACATGCCTCAAGGCAGGGCCTGAGGGGTATGATGGGAGTAATGTGCGCAATTTACGAACTCTCAGGATCTGCGTAGGCTGTCCAATAGCATCTCCCGAAACCCCCGCTTCCAGTATTAGACATGCCTTCATCTGACCAACACTGCCGTCCTTTTCCTGAACTCCCTGAGGGACTTCATATTGAATGGTAGGGTAACTGAGGACTTTGGACAGGGTAACCCAATGCCCACGGCAGGGTAAACTGATCTAGAGGGTAGGGTACCATCGTCTGGTGGACAAGATGACTTTACTCCGTTATTCTGTCTATTCCGTTGCCGGAGATTGATACTTCTGACCCTTCTCCAGTTACCTGCCCTAGCTGAGTATCTGGCCCTCCAGGGTTCCTAAGCACACTGACACGGCTTCCAGCTGCAGCCAGGTACCTAGGTACCCTTGCTGCTAATTTTGTTCATATCAGTGCCCAGGCCATCGGGTCTCCCTAGGTTAAGGGTTAACTTCCCTGCCGGTTCCTACCAGTTCGCCTTCTCACTGCCGGTATGGGTATAGGTTCCGGCTGCCATAGCTCATGTGTGCCAGGTCGTTACACAACTCCCCTCTTCTCTGCAGTCTCTCCCGAACTTGCGGCGTCCTCTCTTATTTCCACTACCCGATTCCCCTGAGAACCTGTGGTCCCTGGGCTTGAAAAGATATCTTGGGTGGAAATCAAGAATGGCCAGTAAGGATGTCCATTCGAGCTTCTTATTGGGCTCCAATAAGTTCCTCGCAGCTCTGTAGCCTTTCCATGAAACCAGGTACTGGATGCAGCGCTACGCGAACTTTGCCTTTGCCCCACCATACCAATGCCTGTCCAAAACTGCTTCGTTAACCTAATACGGCTCATTGTCCACAAGTCCAGTCGGACGGACTTCCTTGACCCTACCCAATCCTGGATTTTCGTGATAGGGTTCTAGCAACATGACATTGAAAAGTCACGGGATGCTCAATCCGGTGGGCAATGGGGGTTCATATGCTCTGGTACCCACCCAATGTTTCAACACAAATTGGCCAAACATCCAGTAGTCCAGCTTCTCCATCGGACGCTTTGTGCAAATATTCTTTCAGTTTAACCTTGCATGGTCCTCTTTCTTCGCCCGCCCAATGGCCACATCCTGCAAGGTAACGTAACCCAGTGCTGGCAATGTTTTCTGGTTGTGCCATTTCCGTTGTCTTTGCTGTGCCCATTGAATGGTTTCTCAAATCTCTTGCCGGGTGCCCCTCCATTCCTTAACCTAGAGCTTACTGCTAGAGTTTATCCCTTGATTATCATATACTATACCGGACCAGTTGGTCCTCAGGATAAGCCCATAATTGATCTCAAACGGTGACTACCGGCGGGATTTCGATGTCGAGGTGTGGTTTGCATACTCCGTAAGAGGTAGTAGTGCAACCATACCATCCTGTTGTTAGGAGCAGTAGCTACGCAAGTACTGCCTCAGTGTCCGATTAACTCTTTCCGTTTGACCATCAGTCGTGGGGTGGAATGCAGTTGAAATATTTAATTTCGCTTGCAATAAGTGCATCAGACTCATCCAGAACTTGGATGTGAATAGGCTATCTCGGTCGGAGATAATTGACTTTGGGAGTCCATGAAGGGGCCAAACCCGCTTCTGGAATATCAGGGCAAGCCACTTGATCAGTACCTTCGTTGTCAGTGGTATGAAGTCTGCCATTTTAGAAACTCCGTCCACAATGACCTAGATATTGGTATACCCTTCTGACTCTGGCAGCACTACAATGAAGTCCATTGAAATCGCTGTTCATGTCATCATAGGAACATCAATAGGTTCCAGCAGACCAAACCGCTTGTGCCTGATGGACTTATTTCTCTGGCACGCGTCACATCTCCACACACAGCCTGTGATGTGATCGTCCATCGTAGGCCTAAGGAAGTTAGCCCTAACTCTGCAAATGGTTTTGCAAGTCCCGCAGTGTCCCGCAATTCCGGAGTCAGGTTTAGCCTACATGATTGTCCGCTTCAGATTCTGATACTGGGGAACATACCACCTGTTCTTATACCGGAGTAAGCCCATTTCTATCGTGAAATGTCTGTCAACTTCTTCGTCAGCGGCAGTTGTTACCTCCAGGATCCCTAAGTGTTCCAATCCTGTTTTATTGCTACCTGCTGTTGATCCAAAAAGGAACATCGGAGCCGAAATCCGTGGCATACTTGCAACATCCGTGGTCGCAAGATGTCCTATTCCTGGCACGCAACGCAGTGTCTGGGGTGAAAAAACGACGGTGGCGGAAAACCATTCCCCCATTCAGGGTGGTAGTCCTTACGCTGTGGCAAAGCATCTGCCTTCTTATTGAACTGCCCTTCCCAGGAAACCACCTGGAAGTTAAACAGTTGCAGGAACTCAGCCCAGTGGTGCTGCCTACGGTTCAGGACCTTGGTACTATTAAAGTACACCAAATTCTTATGATTTGTATAGATCACCAACTAGTCCCTTACCACGCATAGCAGATGATCTCATTCCTTGAATGCAGCCACGATGGCAGTCATTTCCTTGTCAGGGGGATCATAATCAATCTCCACTTGATGAAACCTCCGACCATGATAGGCCACGGGATGCTATCTTTCACCTTCACACAACTGTGAGAGGACGGCTCCTAAAGCAAAGTCACTAGCGTCGGTTTCCAGCCAGGTTGGCCGTTCAGGGGCAAAATATCCTGGAATGGGTTTGGATGTGAACGCCTCCTTCAAATAGCGGAAGGCCTGCTCACATGCAGGTGTCCATTCCCATCAGACACCCTTATTTGTCAAGTCTCTTAGAGGTTTCACTATCTTGCTAAAACCTTCTGTAGACTGGCCGTAGAAGTTGGCAAAGCCCATAAAGCTTTCACCATTGGTGACGCATATTGGAGGTGCCCAATCCCTGCTTCTTTGTACCTTCTTGGACAACATAGAGATCCACATGTCAGAGATCTTGTATCTGCGGAATTCAACATCCCACTGGTGGAAAACGGACTTCTTCATGCTTACGCATGGTTGGGCTTTCCTCAATATTTCCATCACACATCTTACAAACACTACACACTCTTTCCTGGTTGCGGAGTAGCTCCGGATATCATCCATGTACGCAATGATTCCTTCATCCAACAGGTCCTGGAAGACCTCGCTTATCATATGCTGGAAGATTGCCGGAATGTTACAAAACCCAAGCCGCATGACCGTGCATTTATACAGTCTATATCCACACCACAAAGCCCTCTTCCATTCCTCACCTTCTGCCATCCTCAGAAGGTAGTAGCCATTCTTCAAGTCCCACTTACTAAACACAACAGCTTTTCCTAACAGATCTTGCAGTTCATTCATCAGCGGTACAGGATACTTACTCTTAACGGTGATTTTGTTTAGCCCACGGTAATCCATTATCAATCTTAATGTACCATCTGGTTTTGGCACGAAGAGGATTGGGGCTGCTGCCAAGGAACTAGATCGCTGTAGTATTCTAGTTCGTATGATCTCGCTGAGATACTCGGGGAGTGCCTTAACCTCCTTTTGCGATAACGGGTAGATCAGCCCGAAAGAAGGTTGAGTCCCAGGTTGCAACTCAATCATCTGGTCATACTTTGAGTGCTTCGGCAATGCCTTGGTCTGTTCTTGACTGAAGATATCCCCATGGTGCTTATAATTGGGTAATAGCTTAACTGTAATGTCAGCTCCTTCCTTATCGGAGAATTGTACAATTCCCAACAGTTGCACACTACTAGGGTCTTCAGCCGTTAACTCTTTCGTCAGTCATGAACACTAACCGCCCCTGCTCTACTCGGCAGTTAGCCTTGCATAAATCTGAGTGCCAGGTTAGTGATCCTGTTTTCCAATCCCTGTCGGAGTTATAGTCCATCAACCAAAACATTGGCGGGTTCCCCTCTACCTTGGTGTTGGGCATATCCATGACTTCAAAGCACATCTCATTATGGTCGTCACCTATTCACATGTCTAATAACTTGGTATAGTGCAGACGTGACCCAGGAATGTGATTACCACCATGTGTTGCTTATTGGCACGTGTACCTTTCATTGTACACAAGCTGCCTGAGGCTGTTCAATCTATCAGCTACTATGCACTGGCCTAGTAGCTCCACTATCGAGTAGCAGAAGCACTTCTGCGCTTACATGTTTATCTCCAATCATCACTTCTAACTTCACCTGGAGGTGGACAGACTTGGTATGACAAGGCAAGTTGTCCTGTTTCGGCCTCTTCTCTTGTCTTACGGACTTAGTCAACTTGGCTTAATAATTTTGGTCTCTTGGCCTTTAACACAAGAGTGGCCACCACATGTCATAAATGTTAAGCGATTGGGATTCCCCTTATGAATTGCTAGAGTGTTTACTATCATGCCAGCATTATTTCGTATACTAAACCCGCCTTCGGTAAACTTGGAAATAACCCTGTTGATTTGATCAAGTCCAGCCTGAACCAATTCCCCTTGTAGTAAACATAGTAACTTTCCCCAATGAGGGCAGAGGTCTGCTGTTGGACAGGTTCCAAGTGAAGCATCTTTTGCTTCCCCAGTGTCGAGTGTTTCCTCCAGTAAGACCTCACCCAACCTCAACTGAAATAATATCCTATAACTTCGCGATCTGGGTAAGGAAATCTTGAAAGAAATCTCTATATCTAGAACACAGGAAATAACCAGAAACCTGACCAAGGACAGATAGCCCATTCCACCGCACGTGGCCCGCAACCTCTATCTGCCCACACCGCCTAGGTGGAGTCAGTATTAGGCTCGTTCTTGCAGTAGAGAGGTACTTACCCTTCCCCGAAGCCACTTCCCGGGTCCCTTTACATCCATCCCTCACATGTCTATGGATACGGGTTTGTAAGATGATACCACAAGCACAATATGTTCTTACCTATTCCAAGACGCCAGTATCAACCTCCATGATCTGGGGTGATGCCAGTCGGACTCCAAGTGCCTTCGATGGGGAAGGCAGAGGTGGTACTTCGATGTGGTTTAGCTGCTTGTCAGTATGCGAGGGGTCACTTACCGTGGCTGACTGTTTCAACCCTCAAGCCAGTTTGGATGAACCAAGGACGGGGAAAGCCGTGGTACACTTTCTCCAGAAGTGTCCAGTTTGTCCACACTTAGTGTACTGGTTGTGCTTTTTCCGACATTCGATCACAGGCGAGAGGATTTCCTCATGTGGTAAGGCATACTCCGAGGTCGCCAGCTTGGTCTGCCTCCCTGCATTGAAATTAGTACATTTGGCAGGCCTGTGGTTCTGTTGGCCCAAACCTTTTTCCTTTCTTTTAAACCTTCAGCAGGTTGGTGTCCTATCGTCCTTCTTGCCCACTGGCTGAGACGGTTGGACCAGGTGGATAACACCGTTACTGACCCAGTTGTTGTCTTCCAGCCTATATCAAACTATCTGCAGAAGATCAAGGTGGTCTTGCAAGCTGGTTGGATGGGGCTCCCTAAGTGCGCGTGCATTGCGAACCTGTTGGGTAATACCCAACCGTACCTTCTCTTGTACCTGCACTGAGTCTGTATAGCGATGCTTATACATGTAGGCGATTATCTTGTGCTGGTACGCATCAATGTGATATGTCTTTATCACCAGGTCTCCCCATGCGAGACGCGATTGGTCTCGTTCCGCTTGGTTACCGCCTAAACTTCGTTTGTGCCATTTCCGGAACCCTTTCCACTTTTGCAATTGGTTGATGTCCTTAAAAGGAACTCCAGTACACTTGCCTGCCTCCTTATTGATGTGGCAGTGCAGCCCTGGATACCATGCTCTGCCGGAGTCTTCTAGAACTGGTGTTACCCAGTTTACCTTATCCCTATCCGTCAACCTGCACCCTGTAAAATACAACAACTTAACCTCCACCAGTGTCAGGAAGCTGGCCAGTTCAGGGACCTTTCCCATAAACTCCGGAACGCCAGTGAGCTTTTCTAGCTTCCTTTGTCACTGTCTGGAGGATGGCCCTGAGGCCGATCTGTTCTGTAGTTCCTCTAATAACTTCTTGGTATGGCGGTCCCACCATTCTTTCTTTTCGTCACCACAATCACCCTTGTACGTGCCGCGCAAGGAGCTTGAATCAGGCAGAGAATCGGCATCATCATCGGCTGAACTGTCATGGTCAGAGTCCCCTGGATCTGCTTCCAGTGCCACTGTAACACCGCCAGTTGGCCCATTTTCCTCTCCCCTAACCCCAGTGTTGCCACCTGGGGTTTCCCCTGGTTGGTCATATCCATCAAACCGTTCCTCCTGACCATTCTGATTCCCATCCTCGGGGGGGGTTAGCCCCTGATAGTACTGATACCAGTGGTGGAACAGGGTGTTGCCCACTCGAAGGAGTTGAGTTAGGAGCCGCCTGAGTTGTCCACCAAGGTTCCTCTAGCTCTGAAGGGCTAAGGTGTTACGTTAGGGGGCCAGTGTGTCTCCATGACCCACAATACCCATATGTTGGTCACCTATCTCCTTCCTTCTTCCTTCTTCTATCCTTCCCTGGGGTCTGTGGTCCCTTCTTGCACTGATATGAGTGATGAGAAAGCCACCCCAGCAGGGTCTCTTCCAATTCGCAGCCTGACAGACAGAACTCATTTTGGCAGTCCAACTTGCCACTTGTGATCGTGGGAACATGGAGGGAAGACTTGGTTTTAAGGGGGCAGAGGAAATAACCAGTTCCCTAGGAACAGAGTGGGCAGGTGTCCCACGTCCAGGGATGGGAGTTCCCAATAATTGAGGCATGAGTGCTTGCTCTCGCTGGGACCATACCTGTTCAAGATGTCCTGGTGATGCTGCTCATGGTGGCCGGAAGGCAGGAGCAACCCATACTGCTGGTGGGAAGCCGGTGGAAGGAAAGCTGTCAGGGCTGGACAACAGGGCTGGTAAAGGTGTGGGTCTTGGGCTGGCGATTGGAGGTGTAGGAGTTTCAACTGATGGTGTTGGGAGAGAACTGATAGGAGCAGGGGTCGGACGAGGCATAGGGTCAGGCGTATCTGGTGCCGTAATACTCTGCGGCTTCAACGTCTATTTCTTGACCGGATGTCTATTGGTTGGTCCAAACGCTAGACTTCCTAAATGACTGCAGGTGATTGAGGATGGGATGGATAGCGAGCCAGATAATGCTCTGATGAAGGAAGAATTGTAGCTGTTGCCGTCGCGCTGGAGACCTTTCTGTATTAGTACACCCACAGGGCTTGGTACGCTCTCCATTGGTCGTCTCTGGCTCGCATCCCCAATTCGATCCCCAAATTCTTGGGTTTGGTATGGAGGAGTGGAAGTGGGGGCGCAGCCTCTATCATCAGTACACCATCCTCTATATCAATACTATACCCTCCTTCAGAGGCCTTTTCCAATGCTCCCATAGGATCCTTCAATACCTTCTGCTCTTTCAGCTCTCTTGGGTATGCCTCCCGCTGCACGTGCATCCATTCCACCACTACCATAGTAATTTGTTTCCAGAACACCTGCTGCTGCTCATGGTTCGTGTTTCTTATTTTCCACGTGGCCTTGTTGAGTGATTTAGCTACCTTGCGGATGGTATCAGGTTCGACGAACTCATGCGATAATTCACCTAAGGGGATACCTCCAAGTGGCAGAGGGCTCCGCTTGTGGACAGCGGTGGAATCTTGAAAAAATGTAAGTGCTGCAGTGCAAGGGTCTGTAATAATATGATCAACACATTCATCAGGTAACTGAATACAGGTGGCCTCTAAGAGCAACTAGTGGCCTTCTTATTCAATACCGGGAACATCCATAAAAACTGCTACATGAAACCTGTTGGCGATGTTCTCGTTAAGATCAAGGCCTGGATCTGGGTTCGATTCCCTTCCAGTTCGACGTTCAGTACTAGCCACCGCCCTTGCCACTCTGGACTTCTTGTTCTAGACAAGGTTCCTAGGGTTCATGCAAACTCAGTGCCGAGTGTTAGAAAAAACAATTAATCAGGGGAGGAGTTAAGCGAGGAAGTCACTTAACGACATACTGGAGAGATCGCACCCCTGGGGCCATAGATCCCAAGGTTGTGACTGCACCGAACAACAGCAAACTTACCGCCCAAAGTTCACACAGATATAAGAGTAAAGCAAACTGTAGAACGTAATCTCGTTAAGCTTGATCCTTCCCTGAATTAAGGTCATGAGAGGATTGATCATTTGAGTGGGAGAGTTCTTGCATAGATTTTCACATAGTTTTATCTCATGCCAGAAACTGCCACATCAGTGTACTCCAATTATACGAGCACACCCTTGTCTACTAACGGTGGTCCGACACATCTCCTAGCACACCGTTTGGGTATCTAGGTGTCAGCACACTCTCGTCGACGTTCATCCTATACAGTTATTGTTTCTGCTGCACATTTCCCTTCTTCCCGCCAGAATGAAAACCTCTTCGTATTGGCGTCTTCCAGTGGCTAACAGTCCAGACACCACATGAACTGGACTATTTATAACATCCTTCCCATATGCATTGATCTCTACATAACCCCGGAAGCTACCAGGAGCAGTTTATTAATCTACTTTTTACAATTCATGGGCTTCTGGTGTCTTCCACAGGGTACAATAGTCCAGGGGTTGTTCAATACTGGCTACCCATGACCACTACCTCGGATCTACCAGATCTGTCGTAGGAACCCTGCTTTTAGTGTCCCCACACTTCCCGTACGGAGCCTATGGTGTTGGGGACACTTTCGGGCTTGGTTGGTGCAAAACTCTCCCAGTCGCCAAGGTACGAGCCGGGACTATCTTCAGGACCCCCATGGTTAACTCCCATTCACTGCATCAGTGTTGGTCAGCTCTCGCCCGAACAACTGGGAGGAGGTACTCCACCTTCCCTCCTATGCCTCCTGGTATATCCTGTGAGCACCGTATCTTCAACCGGACGGGAGCAACGTATATGGTGTTGCCAGCTGATCTCACAAGATTCCTCCTTGCCAGACCACACTCAACTGCACAACAATTTGCCCATGATGTCCGAGCCTCAAAGCGGGGCCGGAGGGGAATCATGGAAATAATGTCTGCAATTTACAGCCTCTTTGGAGCTGCGTAGCTTACCCAATAGCCTCTCCCAGAGTGCAGATTCAAGTATTATGCATGGCTTCGTATGACAAACATTCTGGTCATTTTTCCCCAACTCTGCAAGGGACTTCATATTGAACAGTGGAGTAACTCAGGAGTTTGGACAGGGTAACCTGATCCTGAGGGTAGGGTACTCTTGTCCACTGGACAAGATGACCTTACTCTGTTGCACTGTCTATTCCATTGCCGGAGATAGGCACTTCCGACCTTTCTCCTGGTATCTGGCCTAGTTGACTATCTGCCCCTTGAGAGGTCCCTAAGTATGCTAACGCCACTCACACATGTAGCTAGGTACCCAACCACCCTGGTTGCTAATTCTGTTCACCTCGGAGCCTGGGCTATTGTGTCTCCATATGTCAAGTACTTACTTGCCTGCCTGTTCCTACCTGTTCATCTCCTGGCTGCCTGTATAGGTGTAGGTTCCGGCTCTCATACCTCATGTATGGAGGGTCATTACACTACTAGTGGGCGATGGGCCCTAGCATAGGAATCAAGAGAAACGACATATATATTTAACAGGTATAGTTGACCTCGAGAGACTAAGGATAGAAATGCCTTGGGTGGTGGAGGGGAAACCAACTACCTGGAGGGAGTATGACTGCCACTAGAGGTAACTCAGGCAGCTTTAATGGTGATGGCAGTGATAGTAGTGCTGGTAGTGATTCCTTGCCAGACCTAACTCCTGTCTTGGAAGTTTTCAAGGAGGACTGGAGTAATAAGAGAAGTATCCGTGCAAGAACCACGCTAGGACATTAGCAAGAGACCCATCAGGTACTGATTTTGCTTGTAGCACTGCACCAAAACATCAGAAAAAAAGCGCAAAACTCCCTGTGGTGTCCGCCTTTCAGAGGAAAGGTTATTTACCTCATGAGCTGTTTGACTTGGTAGAGATCCAGTTCATATACTTCATGGATGGTACGTTCACTACCATTGATAATGAAAACTTCGTAATCCCAGTCCTTGAGGTTTCGGTTTGTCCTTGCCAGCTAGGATTGGATCGTCAGATTAAGAGGAAGGGGCCAAGTGTACTGGCAGGCCTATTAATAACGACAACTATCTGCAACTCTGGAAAGGATTCTGCGAGTGACTGGAGCCAAGCTTTGGTAGACCCCAAGCATGAAGTGACTGATCAATGCTCAAATGGTGGGACCTAGTTATCAAATAACATCATGTTAATAAATACTAGAACAAGATAATACACTACATGTATAAATGCTACTGTGCAGATCCGATCAAGGCCAAGCATAAGACAGAGCATGGTCGCAACTAACTCAAGAGGTTAGAAATGTAGACGTGCTGAAGGAGCCTCATCCAACCTACCTGAGGAGGTACCTTGACCTCTTTCAGTTAGTTGGTCACATATCAGAAGAGAGCACTCAGTTTAGCAACTATGTCATTCTGAAAACTGATAAGCTTTAACCAGGAAAAAAGAAAGATGACCAGTCATAGACTTGGTGAGAATTTGAGAAAAGGGATCAAGGGAGAGGGTAGGTAAAATGAGGGATCTATGAAATATGTGGATTTTATCATATGGAACTAGTCAAACCTAGCGACTGCAGAATATAGAATAGCATATAGTAAAATCCTGTCCACCCTGTCATAATGTCCGAGAAAACACAATCGCTGCACCAAATATGGGCAAACTGGGCACTTTTGAAGGAAGTCAACTGTGACGGCCCCAGCAGCTGGTTTGTCCAAACAGGCTTGTGGGTTTCAATAGTCTACCATGTTTTCTGAGTATCTCAGAATGGAGATATGCCCAAAGTGCAATGAGGCCCCAGCTTCTACCTCCATGTCACAAGGTATGGAAGCATGGCAGTCATCACCGCAAATACTAGAGTTTGATACTAAAGGTGCCAAATAGGAAAGTACCTCCTCCTATGATCAGGGATAATATGCCTAACTCCAACTATCAGCCCTGGGGGTATGAATGGCTAGGCTCTCATGGGAATGAGTGGTGAGACAGGTAAGAACCTCTCAACCAGCTGAGGAAAACAAGCAAACCAAACCTCTTATAATTTTGGATTGAATAGATATTTAGGGCAAGGTGCCCTAGTGGGATTTCTCTTATAGGTTGATGATGACAGTGTTTTGTTATATTAAGTGATTGTTCTAAGTATTTCTTTCAGGATTGTGATAGCTAGTTGTTATAATTTCCTTGTAGAATTGTTCCTGTTGACTCTGAATAGGGATTATCGGTAGAGCTACTTGATATTGGGGAACCACTAAGATGATTTGCCTTGCCCTATTCCGTCCTGAGAACCTGACCAAGACCCGAGAAAGGATGGTTGTCCTCCAAGTGAATCTATACCAGGCTGGACTGAAATGAGCCGAAGTTATACAGAAAGTATACCTGAGGAGGGGTTAGTACCCAAAATCACCCTAGACTGATAGCAGATACTAGCAGTTTGCTGATACAGATTACGTGACCTAAACCTGGTTTACTGACCTGTTGCGGCCACTCTCGTATTGCAAAGCAATAGACCCAATATCAAATTAGTACGGATGGTGCAATCTGGGACATCAGGAGAGAGGCACAAGGCTGCTGCTCTGCTCCAATGCACCAAATCTATTCATCTGTGAGTGGGGTTCGATTGGACGATAGGAGTATGGCAGATAAGTACCGAAGTGCTATTACTTGTAGATAGAAGAGCTCCTGGGACAGTACTTGGTGGCTGTTGGGTTCAGGAAACCCAAACCTCTAATATGCAAAGAAAGGTGATGGTTCTGATAGGTGATGTGAATGGCAACTACATCCTGGCATCAGGAGAATACAGTATCAAGTGCTTGATTATGAGTACAAATAATTAGGGGAGTGGGCTACCCTTCAAGATTGTGGACATGGTGAACACATAGGTGGATGGGTGCTTACCTATCTCGGGGCTCAAGGACCACAACTTAGACATTAATTGTAAAACAGGGACATCGATCTCCTGCTCAGATATCTATAGGACCAATTGTCTAACGGAGTAGAGTTGGTTAGTCATCATAACTAAGAAGAGCTATTGGCAGAGGACCTGGATGACATGTACTTATTAGGTATGGTACAATTCTCCAAGGAAGGAGGTGATGAGATTATGGTCAAGGTGCTTTCTAAGTACAAGAACTATGAGGACATTATCGATCAAGAATAGATTAAGACATTACTAGCACACTTGAAGTATAACAACAAAATTGACTTACAAATACAAACTAAACTCCAAATTAGGCCTATCTATCCCTTGAGGGCAACGGGCCTTCAGGCACTTAGTAAGTATCTCAATGCGATAGTAAGGACCAGAAAACCATGGTAATCTAGTTCTTCCACAGAGACCCCTATCTTGGACCACGAATAGCATAGTCGTACCTTAAGCTTCGGAACAGATTACGAAGTACTGAACAATATTATGGCACAAAGTAAGTATTCTTTTCTGTTGACGAATAAGCTATGAAAGAGGTCAAAAAAGGCCTGTGAGTTTACAATATTGTACTTGACGAATGGCTACTGCCTTATAAGGATCAGGGAAGTTGAGAACTGAAAGACTATATTCTGATGCACATATGGACTTTATGAGTATACCATCATGCCTTGTAGGCTATGTAACACCCTAGAATCTTTTAATTGCATGGTCAAGAAGGTATTTAGAGAGAATATTTGATGAAGGAGTCATAGTACACATGGGTGCCAACTTGATCTATTTTGAGACCAGGGAAGTAGAGGTTGCGATGGTAAGACATGTGTGGGAATATTAGCGAAAGGCAGAGCTATCAATACGTATTAGCAAGTCTGGCTTGCAGTAACAGGAAGTTGACTTTTCTGGATATAGAATCTCCAATATTGGGATCTCTATAGGGAGGAAAAAGGTACAGTCAATTAGTGAATGGGTACCTGCAACATGTGTCATAGATGTACAAAGCTTTATATACTTTGCCAATCTTGACTATTGGTTGGTAGAGGGCTTCAGCAAGATTGTCAAGCCACTAATTGACTTACCCAAGAAGGATGCCAGATGTGACTAGACTCTTGCTTGTAATCAAGCTTTGACTTACTTGAACCAAGTATTTACATCCAAACCAATTGCTATATATTAGGATCCTGAGTGGCCTACAAGGCTGGAGACTGATTCTAGTGATTTTACATCAAGCACTATGCTCTTCCCAGATTCTGAAGATGAGAGAGGGCACCCTGTGGCCTACGATGTCCAGAAGGTCTACGCGGCACCGATTAGTACGGTCGAATTTGTAACGTGTTCGGACCGGGCCCTAGTTACGTAGCGGTACGATAGGAGCAGATGGCATCGTGATCAACACGAAGCGAGCGCTGCTTGCTGAAGGAGGCTTCGAACGGGTTGTAATAGGAGATCAAAGAAGTAACCGTTCAACCAAGTCTCTTTAAGAATACTATCTGTCGAAGTCTGCTGTTTCCATCGCGGGAATCAGCGGTCTTTAAATACAGCATATCGCTTATCTCCAGTATGAGCGATAT
>PYWC01000141.1:177585-194474 GCA_003182015.1 Tuber magnatum | reverse complement strand
AGTCAAGCAGCGCTCGCTTCGTGTTGATCACAAAGCCATCTGCTCCTATCGTACCGCTACGTGACTAGGGCCTGGCCCAAACACGTTACACCCTCAGACTCTACTGGTAGTGTAACTTGAAGCAAACTGTCATAAAGTCAGAATCTTGTCAGCAAAGACCACTTTTATGACAGGCTGTAACTCCACCAATATTGATGCCGAGTAGACATTCTTTATGCCATTGGAAAGCTGGCATTGAGTAGATCTACGCTGCGAAGTATGGAGGGCTGCAGCCAAAGAACACCCGTGGATTCTGGTATTATAATCAGTCCATAGTCAGAACCTCTCCAGAACCTCACTGGGAAAGACTACTTTTATAATAGGCTGTAACTCCACCAATACTGATTACGAGTAAACGTTCTTTAGACCATTGGAAAGCTGGTATCGAGTAGATCTATGCGACAAAATATGGAGAGCTGCAGCTAAGAAACACCTGAGGAATCTGGCATCAATGTTAGTATATAGTCAAAACTTTAGCAGTAAAGACTACCTTCAGAACAGGCTGTAACTCTACTAACATTGATTGTAAGTAGATGTCCTTTAGGCTATTAGAAAGCTGGCATTGAGTGGATCTATACTGTGAAGTATGGAGGGCTGCAGTCAAAGGATGCCTGGAAAATCTGGTATCAAATCAGTATATAGTGAGAACCCTTCCAGATCTTTCCTAAGAAAGACCACTTTAATAACAGGCTGTAACTCCATCAATATTGATCGTGAGTAGATGTTCTGTAAGCTGTTGGAAGACTGGCATCGAGTAGATCTATGGTACAAAGTATACAGTACTGCAGCTGAAGAATACTTGAGGAATCTGGCATCAAATCAGTACATAGTCAGAACCTTGCCAGCAAAGACCACTTTCATAACAGGCTATAACTCTACCAATATTGATTACAAGTAGATGTCCTTTAGGCTGTTGGAATGCTGCCATTGAGTGGATCTATACTGCAAAGTATGAAGTACTGCAGGTGAAGGATACCTAAGGAATCTGGTATCAAATCAGTACATAGTCAGAATCTTACTAGCAAAGACCACTTTCATAACAGGCTGTAACTCTACCAATATTGATCATGAGTAGATATTCTTTAGGCAGTTAGAAAGCTGGCCTCGAGTGGATCTATACTATGAAGTATGGAGGGCGCAGTTAAAGGATGCATGAGAAATCTGATGTTAAAATTAGTATATAGTCAAAACCTCTGTAGAATGCTACTGGGAAAAAGAATTCAAGTTGTAGTCAATGGATCTAGGCATACCTTATAAAATTCAATATGTGAACAGAAATACTAGTTAGTTTTAGTAGGATCTATATGTATTGTAGGGTAGTTGTGTGGTAGATAGGTGTTTAGGAGCATGTTGTAGAGTTGCTGTATGCTAGTACTATGGCCTCGGAGTTGTGGTGAGATTACAACAAAGTACTAGTACTGTAACTGGGCCATAGATATCACTTGGATTCAGAGTGAAATGTAAGTCCCTTTTCACTTTTTGATTTATTAGGTACTAAAAGTAGAATCAGCTCATACAGGCAAGTGAAATTAGAAGTATGTGGCTTGCCTTGATAAGGACTAGTTTGCCAGTAGTACTTAAGCAAAATCTCCTGATGATACCAAGTGTGTGGAGGCTGTACTAGATATTGTTCTGTGAGAAGCAGTTATGGTACCTGGAGACAAGGCGATGGTGAAGATCAAGTTGGAGGTGTGTGTATTGCAATGAGAAAGTACTATAGAGAATAACTCAGATGTGGGCTGGGTAGTAGTGGGGTGAGGGTCAGATATGATGTCACACCAGGATCCAACTGAGTTTGGCTAGGTAGCGCTAGGTGCCTCTGGTATTAGCAGGTATTGCAACTGATATCAGAATGCACAGGATGCAGGAAACACAGACTCAACACCTTGTCTGTCAGAACACAAGAGCAATACACCAGATACATAGTCTTTTTTTCCTAATATTCCAAGATCTATCTAGCCAAACAGATAATATATCTTCCTAGTCACAAGCCAAAAAGCAAATAGAGAGAAAAAAGTAAACAAACAAAGGTTTCAGATTGCAAGAAGTATGTGGCAGGATTACATTAGATATAAGGCTATTGATAGAAGCAATTAGTATTTTGATCTTGTATTTTAGTCAACTATGGAAATAATACATATTATCTTATTTACCATGAATTATTTTATCAACCCATTATAGTCACAATGAATTATTGCTATAAAAAAGAAATGAAAGCTAATCAGGGTTCTTGCTTAAGATATCAACTCCAACAAAGAACTTATTCTCAATTAAAGTACTAGCCTCTACCATTCTTGTAAGAAGACCAACAGCTCAGTCTATTGGAGTAAGTATGTCTAAAATCTGGTTCTCCTAAGTAGAGTTGCCAGAACTATTCAATGTCTAACATCCTCCTTCATTGGTTCTTTGGGCTAGTCCATCTGCTATTTGTATATCTTGTCTTCTTGTCAAAGAATCAGCTCTACAGCAAATACTATCAGCTATGACAAGGATTCCACTTTGCATTCCAGTTACTTGTGATCTTCTTTGATGCTTATAATGTGATTGATACTTAGCAGGACTGATAGTATGCAGTGATAGTGATTCTTGACTTCGGAGAGCTTGTTTTTGTGGAATAATTGTCTTGCTAAATCTTAGCTAACTAGGTAGTTTGGACTCCATATATGTAACATCCATATCGGGATTATTATTGCTACTGCTGCTATCAATACTAATAGTGCTATATTTATCTAATCCACTTTCATTACTAATAGCCTTGTTCCTAGTAGCAGTTATGTTTTCAAAGAGCTGATATATTTCCATATAAAATCTTAAGGTGTTTTTCTTAACTGGCTTTGCAGTAGGGTGTACCTAATTCATTTATTGAAAGTATTAGTATAATGACTAGACATAACAGAATTGATATACAATATTAAGGGGCTCAATAAAAGAGAAGTATATACCTTTAAGTACTCTTTCTACACATCATCTGCAGCCATTACAATCTGTGCCTCTTGGTCCCAGCCAAACCCAGAAGCATTGATAAGATGATAGAATATTTCCTAATACTGCTTCAACTATAAATCTCACAATATTATAATATTAGTTTTTCATTGAATAAAATATAATACCAAAAGTGAGTACTGAATTAGATTATAAATAGAAAGAGAGATCTGCATACCTATCAGACCCTTGTTTTGACTTACTCACTATCAATATTTGGCCCGAATGTGTTATTTAAAACTATGGGTCCCTTATTATATACTTGAGGTTTAAAACTATTTTCAGCATAACATCCTTGGCTTGCTTGATGGAGGAGACAATCAATTAGGAACTTGTTCTTATTATCATTCCACACAGCCTTATTTCTCCTTGCCTTTAATGTCATCTAACTTATATGATTAGCTCAATTCTTTAGAAGAAGATAGAAGTTGAAGTTAACCTGATACTGATACAGGAGCAGAAGGAAGCTAGAGGCTGATAAAGGATAACAGAGACCCAAGAACTGATAGGGTTTGATAGAGAGCATTGTCTTAGACAAAATGAGTGAAATCTGACAATATGGGATAGAGGGATACAAGGGTGAATAGCAGTGGAAGAGCTAGTCGAGATCAAGCTGAAATAAGAGAGCTATGAGTAGCTGGAGGAGCAGGAGAGTACTAGTAGTTGCTCAACTGAGGTACAAGAGTTGAAGGAGGCTGAAGAACCAAGAGTGGCAGATAAAAGTTTTATCAGTGATCAAAATAGAAGTGAGTTGGAATGGTAAGGATGGCTAATAAATGAGAATGATTTCACTACAAGAAAATTTTCTATAAGTAAAACCTTTTTTTCTCTACAATTACTAAGCAACAGCAATAATCATATAAAGAACAAAGTGAAATTTTTTTTCCACACCCAGTTCTCAAATCAGGATCAGGATCAGGTAAGCCAAATACTTTTTATTTTGAAATCAGACTTGGCACAACAACCTGATTTCTAAATCATAATGATGGATAGCCCAATACCTCCTAAAAGATTGATAACATCATACTTCGACCTATACAAGTTTGTTCATATTAAACATAACATCTACATATTAAATCCTGTTGATGCTATTGCTTTATATTCATTCGGCTATTACCTCTGAAGCAACAATCTTGATAGAAGACCTGAAAATAGCATTTGAAATCACCAACCTTGGGGAACCCTCTTTCTTATCTGACCTATATATTATATATCAACCAAACAGGATACATCTTACCCACTAACTATACATCAAGTCAATCCTCACAAGATATGCTATAGATAATTCACATTCCATTTCTCCACCCTTAGTACCAAAAGGCATTCAACTTAGAAAAGGGACTGAAAATACATAGATACCAGACCCTTCTATATACCAATCAATAATAGAATCACTTATATATCTAACAACTGGTACAAGACCCAATCTAGCCTGTGTGATTTTATTTCTCTCACAATTTTCTTCTTGCTCTTCCAATCATCATCTTAAAGCTGCTAAACATGTCTTAAGATATATTAATGGAATAAAAAACATTGAGCTTTTCTATCCACATACCTCCACAAATGCAATTGATACTTATATTAATACCAAATTTGCTACTTGTCTCGATACCCACTGCTCTTTTTTAAGATATATGATACTATTCAATGGTTTATGTATCTTCTACAGCTTAAAGACACAAGTCTTGGTTAGTATATTAACTACCAAAGTAAAATATGTTGTAATGTCACTAGCTGTGCAACAAATTTAATAGTTGCTAAAGAGTTCCCACAATATCTAGTTAAAAGTGCCAATCGCTTTATATACCAATAACACTAGTGCAAACTTTCTGGTGACAAACCATCAACTTTAAGTTAACAAGTAAATGAAGAATATCAATACCTATTGTCACAAGATACAAGAGGAAATCAATTGCAGTTCATTTACTCTCCTTAAGGTTGTATCTTTAGATAACCTTGCTGATATTTGTACAATAGTATTGGTAAAACTAGCACATACTTGAATAATAGAACTGTTGAGCTGTAGATAATATGGGAAAGTGTTGAAATTTTCAATTTGTTTCATATGTATATCTTATTGATAATAGCATATATTCTCTCATACTTGGTTAGTATTTCAGCTGATCTATACATCCTATATATTTTTACAGCTGGGATATATTTTACATTATTTTATTAATATTTTGTGACAATGATTAGGAATTATGCATGTGTTTCTTTATTGGACTTCAGGAGATGTTCTTGTTTTTACTGTCATATACAGACTTTTCACCTGTAATTATTTCTTTAAACTTAATATAAATTCCCTCACACCCTCTTGGAGTTATACATGTTTTATGGGATTTCCTTGGCAGGTTCTCAGAGTCAAACACATTCACACTTATGTTTTCCTACTTATGTTATAGTTCAATATGGCAATACTTATATTTTTCCTTTATGTTTTTTTTCTTAGTTATATGAAGGGTGCTCAACTGTATATATAGGAGCTACTGCTCACACACTTTTCTTAAGAGAATTAAGAACTAGAATATCTACCAATCTGCCTTCATACAAACTACTTCTCCTCATTCAACATGCCCATGACAGAACTCTTACTCTCATATAGTATAATCCATATTGCTATTAAGATTATACCATTCACAAAATTCCATAGCAGGCACTCTGTTAGAGTGGACTCCAAATGAGAAGTGGCTCTACCTCCACTTATCCATCAAGTTACATGCCTCCCAGGATCTCAATGTCCCAACACACCTTTGGTTCTCAGTTGCGGGTATCAGGAATCAAGATAAACCTGATTTAAGGGCAGCGGTCATCCGCAAGAAGAGAGCACCCGTGGCGGCCAACGCGATACCTGCTGATGTGACCCGCGCAATGCGTACTGGCATAAACCGGCCCGAGCCAGGTTAAGAACATAGCAGAAGTAAGGGAGATTCCCCCCAGCTCCTCCAATCGGTGTCCAGTTGGGCCTTCCATTGGTATTCACATAGCCACCAGATTATGGGAGTTAGTGTGATCGGCGATAGACTAGCATTCCTTAGAATTCCCATGCCCCTCCTTCTGAACTTATAAATATACGGCAGATGCACAAAATAATTTCCCAGGGCCGCGACGCAGGCTGTACTGTGAAAACCCCGAAACACGTGCCGCATGCTGTGAGGCCTGGGGGACTGCCGAGTATGAACCCCGCACTCGCAGTCAGATGCGGGGGGGAGGGGAAGCATCTTTGGGGAAGCTTTGAGACAATAGCGAACGATATACGCCCGCTCCCATGCCCACCACCAGCCCCAGGATCCGTGCCGCTCGGAAGACATCGGTGGGGTTCCTTCTTGGGGGGGTCATTATAGGATAGACAGAATTGGTAACGTCCAACAATTCTAACCCCAGAGGACGACATCCGTATCCTGTGTCTCTTGCTGCGAGACTCTGGAAGTTTTGCATCTAGGGGGCCGTAACCTCCGCTCGCATCAGAAATCGTAGTGGAGAAAGCTTGATGCCCCCCACAGACACGACTGTGTCGGGACTGCCGAGGAAGACAATACGATTATGTTTAATCCATATCAGTGTATTCGTGTGCACTGAGAGAGCCCCAAAATAGGAGCAATCATATCGCTGGGCCCAGGCCGGCTGAGTGAGGCCGGTAGCCTCGGGGGACTGACCGCTTTAGAGCAGTTTGTTTAGGACTTGGTTGGCGGTTGATCTAAGAGTAGGGTGCGGGGAAATATGAGGATGGGTTCTTCAGATGTCGTTCTAAAAGTGGGAATATCTCAAACGCTCGTGATGGAAACGGGATAGGGGTCTGGTGGGAGCACAAATCGTGGGGTATAATACCAATGACTGGAGCACAAAAAAAGAGTTGGCTGAAATACTCGCTGGCTTTGGGAACTGGTCCATGTATACATAAAGGTCGTCTTGAGTCACTGATTCTCGGGCGTAGAATTTGTTGTTGGAATGCCGGGACCCTCAAAGGCAGGCACACACTATGATACCTTCAAGTTCCCCCCCCTTTGGACCGCACCCTTGACCCCTCAATGACTAAGCGGGGCAATGTACCTAGTTCTTAGGGAAATGGAGCATTGTTGTAATACGGCCTCAGATCCGCAACATGGGCAAGGGAGAATTAGCTTTTGTGTGTTTGTCTATCCGTACTGGGCCATTAATAAGAGATGTGGTATAACGTGATAGTGGGCATGGGTTGTGGAGCAGAGGAGATAAAAAGGTAGTCGACACTGCAGACTCCAGAGCAAGTGACAGACCGTGACTACGGAGAATCTGAACTGCGCCACACAAGAGAAGCAAATACAAATTCCAGTGCGCTTACAGGCACCACCCCCAATAGTCGGTGATTTCTTACAAACAACCTTCAAACAGCAACACTTAATCCCACATCCGACACTGCATCTCGTTCCTCATTTGACTTCGGGGCCACTCTCCGCACAAAGCTCACACCTAGAAAGAATCACATCTCTAGGTCTCCATCATCCGTTCATTGAATGTCCGGTAAAGCCCACTGATGGGTACTTGGTCTTCCCACACATCGATGGTCTCTGGCCAAAACACTACTACCCACTGTCTAGTGCGATAAGAATAGGTCGGCCAACCTCAACCTACGGCTCGACACGACTACAATATGTCGGGAGTATAACCGGAGGGCATTCGTAGCGAGCGGGCTGACGGACAGCGGACAAAAACGAGTAAACCACGGAAGAAAAGGAGATAAACGGAGGAAGAGCAGCACAAACTACGGGGGGATATCTTGAGAATTGCGGAAAGTGTCAATAGGCCCATTAAAGGATCTTATGTACTGTACAAAGCCTCGCATACTCGGGATAAAGTTGTTGATTAAAGTTGTATCAGTTCTTCACCTGTTAGGACTACCAGAGCGGGCTCTAGCCGAATAGGGAAAATAACGTAAAACTTGTTGAGAGATACCGGTACTGTAGACCACTATCGTGGGGAAAAAAGTTGATGCGGCCCGGGCTCGGACCGGGGACCACCACTGCTTTAGACTGGGGTGGTAACCAAGAACGCCGGGTCACAAACGGCGGTCCATGTCACATATGGCGTCGTAATGTGATTCGGTATCGCAACCATCATAAGTGATACTACAAGTATCGTGCCCTTTGCTTGCACTTGTGGGGAATTTGCGCTGTGCTCCCATCGCGCACATCCCCCGACCAACCCTCTTACTCCTTCCGAAGTAAATGAGATAGTCCCCCCAATATCCTTATCAGGCTCTTGACGACATGACAGCGGCTGTGACTTCACTCAAAGATTTTATCACTGCACACCCATCAGGTTAGGTTTTATGTCATCGCAGATATTAATCTCTGTTTCTCCTTCCCCTTCCCCTTCTCCTTCCCCTTCTATTATGTACTGTACAAGTTATCTCAAAAGTAGGATCTGATAACCAATCTAATTAGAGCTTTCCTTCCCATTGCCCTAACCTCTAACCCGTCAACAGGGCATACCGTGGTTAGAAAGTAGGGCGGAACTAAAAGATGAATGAAAAAATATGATAAAGGAATGGGAACATGAAAACGAGAGCGAGAGAGGGTCAACAGATATCTCTGGCCTCATCGAAAATACAAAGGGGTGGATTCCGGGTCTCCGGATTACCAGGAGCTGAGCGTTATTTGGTTCCAAGAGGAGCAAATCGATTCCAACTCTCTCGAGGTCTCGAGGAGCACACTCTATGATAGTATGATAGTATAATACCGGAGTATCGTGCTCTCTCACCAAACCACTCGGGACAAGCACCATAGATCACAATAATAACGATGCATTCTCGGGGAAAGGGCTGTCGGCCTAATTCTTCCAAGAAAACTGAATATTATTTTTTTTTTTTTTTAAAAAGTCCCCAGAGTTATGAAGATCTCGTTGTATGGCCGAGATCTCCTCTGCACAACGCATACCTTCTTAGCATGATTCCTGCGTTTTCATTCCCTTAACTCCTTTTTGCCAATAGCGGGAGACAAAATACAGAGCGCCGCATCAGGCAAGACGTGCTGTGAGATGCAGAAGATATGCCCCAGGGGTCTCCGTTGAAATATGAGCAAATGAGAATCTTCTCAGTCCATGCTCGATATATCCCATTGCGCGTTGCCAGTTGTAGTAATTTCTGGGTGTAACTATCGCGGGCGGCCTAAAGTCCGTGTACGAGCCCATAGCATTATGATCACCACACACCATGCTCTGTTATCGAGGTGTCTGCCGACCGGCAATTGATCAAAGTGGCGAAAGGGGGGGGGTAATGGAGGTGAAACTTGTGGGGGTGGTCTTGCTCTTCTTGGTAAATAGGGAACTAGTTTGCCGGTTAACCAAAATTAACTGTTCGGTAATTCCCTACCAGGTATGATACTTGTATATATAAACGGTATCACCAATGAGCCCTTGCTAGTCTCGCGGCCCCATAATCCTAGGGTTGGATTGTATGTTCATCGTGCATCACTCGGCGTACGATGTTTGAGACCTAATTCTGCATCGGCGAAAGGAATTTTTAAGGAAAAGAGGGGACAAAAGTTTAGGCCTTCCATAGTCCAGACACCCCTTCCGCGGCAAAATGAGAAAAGAGCCTATTATCCATGGACCAGCTGGCCCAACGAGAGTCCATTGCTTGGCTTTCAGAGCTACTCACACACAACATATCATGTCATAGCTGGTACAGAACTCGTTGATTATTCTCGCTTTCAAGGATATAGCGACCCTCACGTAACCCCCCCTCCGCCCACTGATGGGAGCAACGATAATAACCGCAACAGTTTGGGTGGGAAACTCGCGCAATCTCACCAAACCATTGCGCGGGGCGGGATACTGGGCCCAAACCATTCAACTGGTGGGGCCCTTAAGGTTTGGTTTGACGATGACATATGAGTACTTTCTCCATCCACCCCACCCTAATGAGGCTCATCAGGGTCAATCGGATGGTTTCCCTAATTGTAATTGTGTGGGTGAGTACTGGTCTTGGTCCTCTTGGGCCAGCCACATCATCCGCAGTATCATACGGGCTCATCATGTTGTACGATTGTGAGGGGAAAGAGGCTGCAAGAAGGGGGTCACGAGTCGTGAGTGTGTCTGCGGGGCTCCAAAAAAAAAAAGAGAAGAAAATTTGATCCACGGCCAATGTGAATGTCCATAATTCCTCAGCGCCTGTATCGGAGTATCATGACATATTACTCGTACAAGTTGGCAGATTCTGGAAATGCCGTCACCCAAGTACGACCCACACCATGTCCGAAAATCGCGGGTCTTTGATGTTGGAAAAACTGTTCTAGTCACAACTCATCTGGGAAAGTGGCGATACCACTAGCCTGCTTGGATGGCACATAGTAGGTAGTTCCGCACAATGGTCAACGCCATAGCAGTCCGTTGTGGAAACCAAGGGCGTTTGTGAGGATAGGGCACTGTGTCGGTGAAGTTCCAGGGAAGTTTATCAGATACCGTAGTCTAAGCTTTGTGGGGGATTACAGGAAGTGTTTGAGACAGCCCGCGCCATACCGCTTAGATTGTATGATCGACGCACCCTTTTTTCGCTTGGCATAGCTGGGCGCTAGCTGTTTAAGGTAAGTGTCCGGTGGGTCCAATTGGCAACGGAAGCGAGTGCGTTAAAGTAATGAAGTGTGGGGCTTGTCAGCAACCAAGCTTTCGGGCCAGTATCCGCCCTTTCACTTTTGTGTACTTGACGTCCTACCGTTAAATTATGTTCTCTGAAGGGAAACATCACGAATTGCCTCCCCCTCCCGCTCTCTCCGCCGTCAATTCTATCATCGTCACCACAAACAAAACATAGGTTTGATTCTTCTTCTTGCCCTTTGACCTGTGATCACGCTTGCCCACACACGCGTCACAAAGGAGTCGTATACCTAACGACCTACCGGTTCTGTCTGGGTCCACCCACACAAACATTTCCCTCCTCTCTCCCCTCCCTTCCCTCCCTTCTTCCCTTTCCTTCCTCCCTTCCCTTCCTCCTTCCTCCCTTCCCTTCCCTTCCTCCTTCCTCCCTTCCCTTCCCTCCTTCTCTCCATATCCGCTCTCCCTCCCTCCCTCCCTCCCCACACCTTTATAACACCTCCGTCCTTCTTCCTCATCTACCTTGTTCACTCAACCTCTTCCACACACACAAACTTTATCCATACACGTAAGTTGGTCTCCTCCCTTCACCCGATTCTTAATCGTTCTCTGTTTCCACTTTCATTTCCAGCACTACCCTTTCGTTGCTTTTTACGCATCATTTCCCTGTTTGCCTATCGTCTTGACTTTAAAATATTCACTCCCCCCGCGCCATTTCATCAACCAGTCCTCAACTAACAGCCAAAAAGCAAAAAAAAAAAACAACCCAATGGCTACTCATACGGAAGGTGTAAGTTTCCATCCGTTTGACTTGCCCTTATTTTATCTTTATTGTTGCCCTCCTTAACTGTCTGCAACAGGATCTTCCGAAACGTCCTGCCTTTGGCACTAAGGGCAGACAGGCACTCATCGCCGTGAACTCTTATGCCGTCTCTAAGTTTCCCACTCTCGCTATTAACCAGTACGATGTAAGTTGGTTTTTGTACCCGCTCTCTTTTATTTTTTGGCTTCCAGAAATGTTAAGTTTGGGGGTAGGTTACAATTGGCTCTGGCAGTGAGAAGCGGGCATTGATCAAGAAAATTTGGTTCTCGGACAAACTGCAATCGCAGTTCGGAGCCGCAAAGAATACTGTGTTGTTCGATGGTAGGAAACTCCCTGGTGATTCATATGTAAGATAATTTGCTAACCCGTATATATAGGCAATAAGCTGGCGTGGTCTGTGGCCGCGTTTCCTTTTGGAGACCGTCATGTGGCCACTATCGACCTTGACGAAGGTAAGTCGTCCGGATCTCCATTTTCCCTCCGTCGTCGACTATTAACCTCCCTTTTTTATATATCCAGGTGATGGCGTCCAAGAGAGGCGAGGAGGGAGACCCGGTAGGGATAACACGCATCGTGTCGTTATTCAAAAATCTGGCAGGGTCCCGCTTCAGGTCGTGGAGGCGTTCGTTAAGGGAGATTATCGCATGGACAATGACGTCCTTGTCGGCATCAATTTTCTTGACCATCTCATGCGGGAGACCCCCAGCAAGCACTTTATTACAATCAAGCGTTCTTTCTTCCAGTCCTCTGGGAAGTCCTCGATGGAACGCGGTGTTGAAGCGTGGAAGGGAATTTTCCAATCGGTTCGTGCTACCCAAGGTGGCCGCCTTACCATTAATGTCGATGTGGCAACGACTGTATTTTGGAGTCAGGGCACCGTGTTGGACATCGCATGCCGTATGACTCAGAGCAGTAAGCAGTTCACCCTTTTGCTTTGTGTCACTTTGATCGATGCCAATGCTTTTTATAATAGATTCTCCCGAGGAGCTTCAATCGAGGATTGTTAAGGAGAGAGGTAAGGGTCCAACATCCCGCGATTTGCGCCGTCTCAAGCGGGTCTCCTTTTTCTGCACCCATCGTAAGCGCGATACCGAGGTTCGCAAGAAGGTTTATACCATCGAGGGTTTTGATCAAAGTGCGGTTGACTACACATTTGATATGAAGCGTCATAATGCTGATGGAGGTGTTACCACCGAAACCATTACCGCTTATGATTACTTCATGAGGCAGTATAATTTGAGACTGAAGTATCCTCAGCTCCCCTTGGTCAAGACCCGGAAGAAGGGTGAAGTGTTTCCAATGGAACTATGTCACATTCAGGAGGTAGGATTCTTCTTATCCATGGGGATTTGGATCGTGCTGATTCTGATTAACGCCGCCTCTAGGGCCAACGTTATCCGTTTAAACTTGATGATCGTCAAACGGCGGAAATGATCAAATTTACTGTTCAGGTACGTTATCCTGAGATAACTTTGTTTTGAGCGGTCCTTGTGCTGACATTCCCGGTTTAGCGCCCGACTATTCGCATGGAACAGATTAAGTCCAATGTGGCCCAGTTGGGTTGGAACAAAGATCCTGTTCTTGCACGATATGGTATGGAAATTGACACCAATATGATTAAGGTTTGCTCACATTTCACTCGCATTTCACGAAATCGTTATTCTAACTTAGCCTTAGTCCAAGGCTCGTATTTTGAACGCTCCTAAGATTTGCTACGGTGACGGTTCAACCGATCGCGTGTTTACTCCACGTGACGGCAAGTGGGACCTTCGCGGAAAGAAGTTTGCTAAAATTGGCGCCCCGCTAAAGGGTTGGGGTTTCATGGTCTTCGCGCCCCAGAGGATCTGCGATGAATCTACTGTGAAAAACTTTATCCGGCAGCTGATCTCAGTCTACATCGGCCATGGTGGGCAAGTTCAAAATAAGGAGCCGATAATCATGTACGCGGACCAGAAGAAGTCCATCGGGACCAACATTTTTGAGCTTTACAAGAAGGCCGGGAATCAAGTCCAGGCCAAGCCCCAGATGTTGTTTTTCGTCCTGAGTGCTAAATCTTCCCAGCCATACAATGAGATTAAGGCATTCTGTGAACTTAATATTGGTGTTGTTTCTCAATGTGAGTTGTCCCACCTTCCCCTTTGACCTTACTAACACCTTTGGCAATAGGCCTCCAATCGAGACATGTGGGTCAGGCAAAGCCGCAATATTGCTCCAATGTTTGCATGAAGGTTAATGCTAAGCTTGGTGGCACAACTTGTTTTCTTGACAAGAGCGATCATCCTCTCTTCGGAAAGGAGGCGAGTATCATTGTGGGCGCCGATGTTTCTCATCCAGCCCCGGGGCTCGACAAACCTTCTTTTGCTTCAATGGTTGGGTCCACCGATAGTATGCCCCCCTCTCTACCACTCGGCAAGTATCTTGGTGCATTTTATCTAATCGTTTTTCGGGATTTAGTGCAAGGCAGTCGTTTCGCGGCTATTTGCAACACTAATGGCTCTCGCACGGAGTGCATTACCACTTCGAACATGGTTAAATTCATGTGTACCCTTTTGCGCGCCTTTAGGCAGGAGACCACTAAAATACCTATGCGTATCTTCTATTTCCGCGACGGCGTTAGCGAGGGCCAATACCAACAGATCATTGACGATGAGCTGCGCGATATGAGGGAGGCATGCAGGGTGTTGCAGGCCGACTATAACCCCAAAATTACTGTCACGATTTGCTCTAAGCGTCATCATACACGCTTTTTCCCAGTCGAGCGCAACGCCCAAGATAGGAATGGCAATTGTCTCCCGGGAACTATCGTTGAACGTGATGTTACTCATCCAACGGAATACGATTTCTGTGAGTTTCCCCTGTGTTATTGTTGCCTTGTAAAGGCTCATTTTTTTTGCTAATACATGGTAGATCTCGCGGCCCACAATGCTATCCAAGGGACTGCACGCCCGGTTCATTATCATGTTATCCATGATGAAAACAAAATGCCGGTTGATATGTTCCAAGCATTGGTATACAATTCTTGCTACACGTACATTCGTGCCAGCAATTCCGTGTCGCTGAGTATGTCGAATCCTCCCTTTTTTTTTTTTTTTTTTGACTATCATTAACAATCTCCTAGTCCCAGCGGTTTATTACGCCCACCTGGCATCTAATCGGGCCCGTGCTCACGAGGTTGCCGATGAAGGCAATACAATCATGACCTCTACTTCTGGTGAGAAGAGGGATCCAGCTGATGTGGCTGAGCTCAGGCCCCTCCATGATACCATTAAGCATACCATGTGGTATGTTTAAGAGGTCATGCCATTGGTAGCATTGATCGGGATTCTAAGTTTCGTTCCTATCTTTCTTTCCACGTATGTTTGGATTTTCTTTGGGGCGCGACCTTTAGTTTTCAGATAGCGATCTTGGCCTTTTCCTGTACTCCTGAAATAAAAAAATAAAAACCTTGGTGAAACCATCTCAGTATATTGTTCTGATTGTGCTCGTACATGTGATGCGATACAAATTGGGTGCAGGGTGGGTTAGAGGAAGGGCGAGATGGACTTGAGACACTAGTAGTGGGCTGAGTGTTTGTATCTCGGGCTAAATGATTCCCCATAGAGTTGAGCTAAGCCCAGATCGGTATGAAGGGTATTCGTCATATGATACACACAGCGCGGGCGAAGGCGGCGTGCGGGCATTCGGGTTTCGGTAATGAAATGGCTAACCTCTAGGAGAGTGTGTAGAAGCGGGGGCTCCGATGAAGGGAGCATTGTGTGTAGGTTAGAGAGTGCTCAGTAGCATTCCTTCAGGTTTGGGTACCTTGTGTCATGCACTGTACCGGTAGCACTGCACTGCATAGCGAGTTACGCCACGAGTCGGCGCACAGTACGCTTCTCGCTTTGGGTATCATAGGATTCTGGGTGAACAGTACAGCACTAGTACTAGTATAGTGAGTGGGATACCACTACGGCAGCCTATATATTATATTACCTTGAAGAGTTCGGATTGTGGAATGGCTTATCGAGACCCTCAAAACTATCAATCAACCCAGTGGCAGAACAAAAAATTTTGTTCAATCTTAGATTGTCCCGCAGGTAACCCCACCCGTTGTCACGCAAGTACAATGGCAGCGGTACTGTACTCGTACAGTACCGTATCATACATGGATGCCCAACTGGCATCGAGTGCTCATACTGAGCTACCGGTAGGCTATCGAGGATTCTGTTGTACGGCAACTTACCAACAGCATCGTAGATGGACATCCCTTGGGATGCTGCCTCGGGTGGGGGGATCTTGAGTCTTTACGAGTATGATACTAGGGGTATTCAAAGTTGAAAAAGTTGGACAAGTGTTAGCTTACCCTGATGTTTCATGTAAGCTTGGCACACACAGAAATGGTTAACTTACCATTATTTTACTTTACTTTACCTTACTTTACAATAACTTTTTTTACCAAGGTCAAGAAGTCTATAACTTGAGTAAAACACCATGTAACCAAGCTTTACTAGAATACAGAAACAATGGATAAAGCCAAAATAATATTTTAAAAAAATCAAAATAAAATCCTAAAATATGATAGTATGCCTTAAGAACAATTACAAACTTTTTTTTCAGCAAAAATCTCTTCACCTTGATTTTTTGTTAACATGGATAGAATTTTCACAGTATTGGTAAAATCCCAATTAACTTTGATACTTTAACTTCACTTACCATGGGTGCACTCAAATATGCTACCCAAAATGCATGGATACTATTGGCTAACACCATAAAGTAACCTAATGAAACTTCCCATGTCTACCTACCACCGAAAGTACCTTCCTTCAACTTTGAATACCCCTACTGTATCGGTACAGTAGGGTAGGGTAGGGTACTCGTACCCATACTCGTATGTACGCGGACCAGAAGAAGTCCATCGGGACCAACATTTTTGAGCTTTACAAGAAGGCCGGGAATCAAGTCCAGGCCAAGCCCCAGATGTTGTTTTTCGTCCTGAGTGCTAAATCTTCCCAGCCATACAATGAGATTAAGGCATTCTGTGAACTTAATATTGGTGTTGTTTCTCAATGTGAGTTGTCCCACCTTCCCCTTTGACCTTACTAACACCTTTGGCAATAGGCCTCCAATCGAGACATGTGGGTCAGGCAAAGCCGCAATATTGCTCCAATGTTTGCATGAAGGTTAATGCTAAGCTTGGTGGCACAACTTGTTTTCTTGACAAGAGCGATCATCCTCTCTTCGGAAAGGAGGCGAGTATCATTGTGGGCGCCGATGTTTCTCATCCAGCCCCGGGGCTCGACAAACCTTCTTTTGCTTCAATGGTTGGGTCCACCGATAGTATGCCCCCCTCTCTACCACTCGGCAAGTATCTTGGTGCATTTTATCTAATCGTTTTTCGGGATTTAGTGCAAGGCAGTCGTTTCGCGGCTATTTGCAACACTAATGGCTCTCGCACGGAGTGCATTACCACTTCGAACATGGTTAAATTCATGTGTACCCT
>PYWC01000141.1:160690-174551 GCA_003182015.1 Tuber magnatum | reverse complement strand
CCTCCGCTACCGCCTCCTCCTCCGTGCGTCCAACGGGGGCCGCCAACTCCGGACATGTTTCCAAAAGGAACTTGGCCACATCCTCCTTACCGGCCGACTGGGCTTCGAACAGGACGTTGTGCCCGGCGTCGTTGGCAACCGTGGGGTCCGCGCCCCCGCGATCAATCAACAGCTTGACGATGTCCAGGTGTCCGTTCAAGGCAGCCCAATGCAGCGGCGTGTTCCCGCTGCTATTGCGCTGGGCCACGAATGGGTGCGGTCTGATCGGGTTGGGGTTTGTGTCGGTGGGCTTCGGAAGGAGGGTCAGGAGGTATCTGGCGACCTCTGTGAACAGAGTTAGTAAATGAAATGGATGGATGGAAGGAAGGAGGTACCGTAATGACCGTTCGCAGCGGCCATGTGGAGGGTATTGTTCAATGATTCTTTGCCTTTGGAAGCTGTCAGGAGGTCTAGGGGCATGACTGAGGGTGGGGACTCGTTCACCAGCACGAAGAGTAGCCCCTGTAGCTCTGTGATTTCGCCCGCCCGGCAGTGGTCCAGGAGCACATCTATCACCCGATAGTCCAGGGGAATTGGTAGATCGGACTTTCTGGTTGATTGTTGGAGGTAGTGAGGCATTATGAGATGTTTCTTTTTTTTTTATTCTACCTGGTAAGGGTGTTTGCTTGCTTGATGTTTTTGATGGAAGTTTTCCGCTGTTAGTGTTTGGGGGGGGTTTAAGGCTGCTGCGAAAGGGTCGTAGCGGGGTAGATCGCGGGGTTTAGTTCTAGATAAGGGTGCGGAGGGTAACCGAAGGATACAACAGATAGATTGGTACAACTACCGGTATGACGTTTCTAGTTCAAGTTGAAGGGAATGATGCGATGCTTCTCGTAAACGCGCAAGCAGTGATTTATCGTGATATTTCACGACGTGAAGGAGCTGATGGCGGTTGACACGGGCAATTCTCCTAAGATACTCTCCAAGTTAGCTCAAGAAGGGGGGATCCCTTTATACCCCATCAAAGTGGCATATGGCAGGCAAAACCTGCTATCGGGCCAGTGCTGCCTAAAGTAATAGCGGGGAGGCTCTCCCTATTGCGAGGTGAAACACTGGAAATATCTTGGCACCCTATTTTATGATATCAGCACTGCGCAGTACAGTACTGTACAAGTATTGTGCTCGAGTACCGGTACTGTGCTGTACGGTACGGGTACCCTACCACGGGTTATCTATCTATAAGTCAGCAATGATGGACCGTTGGCCCTCACCGTTGAAGGCTGTGAGACCTTCGACATCCGATTTGACAGCCGGACGTAGCGCTCCTGGAGAAGAGCCGTCGTACAGTATTAAGTCGTGACTATCGTGTCATAAGTTAGAACCGTACCCAACCCACCGGACGGTGCTGCGCTCGAGCACCATGTACCCAAGGATGTAGGGGCCCCTCGACCCAGTTTTCGCAACGGGGAGGTTCCTCCAGGTCCCTGTAAGGATAGGATCTTCCGTAAGGGGGATCCGACCGACGTATGTGCCGTGGCGTGGGGACTGCAGCTTCGCTCGACAGTTCTGGGGGGAACCTGGTAGGCGTGTAGCTACGATGCTGGTAGGTAAATATCAAAACCCCGACGGCGCTTCCACATCCACAAGCGTTAGAAATAAGCGAGTGATCGTTCATGATCACGAGTGTGTTGTTGTTGGTAGCGAGTATGAAGTGATCATGGAGTTTCACCATCTCCACTGGAACGGTTAGTCAGTGTAGAATCCCAGTGGACGGAGGGCTGGTATACGGAGGTCTAGACGCGCAGCGCTAATAGAAGCCACAAAGTCAAGTTCCTTTGTCCTCTTCAATAGATATAAACCGAATACACTTCCCATCACATACTAGATACTGACCAACAATCCATAGCACGGGTAAGACAACTGAGTGATAGGAGCATTCTGGCAACATGGTATAGCAGTCCCAGCCCTCTTTTCCTGGTAGTTAGCATGTCATCTTGGCCCACCAGACATTTAGGGTGAACGTAGCGGGTTAACCCGCTCGCAGTCTCTCAGGTATCCCCTCCGCACGTGCACATTCACGTGCAGTGACTGCGAAATATTTGGCCGCTCGGTGTATAAATACCCAGCGAAATCCACCACTGCTTCTCACTTCTCTCCTCAATTCCTCACTTCCTTCCACATCTATTCTCATCGACAGCAACACATCTGGAGTCACCAGTTTGTGATTCCCCTCTACAGGCACGTGCTCATGCACAGTGACCATCAAAGATTTGGCTGCTCGGTGTATAAATACCTACCAGAATCGACCACTACCCCTCACTTCCTTCTTCAATTCCTTCTTCCCTCCACATCTATCCTTCCCAGCAGTAGTATGTCTGGAGTTACAGGTTTGTGATCTCCAAGTCCTGTATTCTGATTTTTATTATGCTTTTGAGACTGCCAGATGCTGACTGCTTTGAATTCTAAGTTCTTTAGAGAGCTTGATGCCAGACAGTAAAGGTTTTACCTTTCTGTTATTGGTAGGAAAGATATCTTTCTTTCTGCTTTTGGACTACTATTGATCTGGTATAGCAACCAGAGAGGGTTGACAACTGTCTCCCTCTCTAGATTTCCAAATCTAAAGAGTTATATGCTCTTTCTTCTTCCATTAATCAGATATCAAGGTATTACTCCTTTTATTTTATATTTTATCTCTATTGTTGGCAGATATAGAGATTGAATATAAGCTTACTCTAACCTATAAGTTTGAAGCTTGAATATAGTAATTAACAGATACTGGTTATTGGAATAAAGTAAGTATTTACTATAAATATCTTACTTGTATAAATGTATATTTTACTAAACTTTTTATACAGAACCATTTACTTGAATTATATATATAATTCATTGATCCCTCCAATAACAAGGAATATTAATGCTTGGGAAAGGGAGAGTTGATGGCTATGCTAATTAGCATATTGCCCTCTCTCCTTTTCTTTTTTTAGGTACTATATTTAATACTTTAATTTCAAAATTCAATTCTAAAGCTTGGTAAAATAGGGGAGCAATGGAAATAATAGAAGATACTGAATAGCTCTATTATCTCTTATCGGTAAGTACTAATTATAATACCATTTCTAGAAATATTCTAACAATTCTATAGATAATTATCAGTCCTAGTATTACAAAAAAGCTATAAAAACAATTGAAGATATCTTTTTTCCAATAACAGGTAAGAATCTATAGTTTATATTAATATATTATTTTATTAATTTATTTTTACTAGCACATTTACAAACTTGTTCAACCTCAAGCACCATTTGAACTAAAAAGTTCAGTTGAAAGATTTTTCCTCCTCTCTACCAAAATTACCAACTATCCAGTTCAACTACACTGGTTGCTGGGTATATTTTGAGGAATAGGTATTTCTTATCTTTCAATCCTGAAATAATAATTATAGGAAAAAATAGATTAAGGTAGAAGAGATAGCTAATAATTATACTTATTAGTGTGTTGCCCTCTATACCTTCTACCAATAACCCACTTTCAAGAGGCACTTGGAATACAGTCCTCAAGTATAATCTGAGTGCTTTCTAATAAAGTACTTGAATTTGGTATAAATGAATTTGTGGAAAAGACAACTAGTGGGTCTTGATATTCCTAAACTAAAGGTTTAGAGTATGATGATAATAGTAAGTATTAATTAACTACTAATCTTATTATAAATTCTTTACACTACTAATCTTGCATATCTAGTAGATCATCATACTCTCCTTTTCCAGTCAATTTTGTTGTCTAAGTCTGAATTGTTCTAATAATCAACAAGAACTATCAAATTATTACAGGCAAAAGAATAACTACTAGGGAGAAGTAGGAGCAAGGAGGAGATAGCTGATGGCTACACTTATAAGTGTATTGCCCTCTATCTCCTCTCTTCTAGTATAATCTTCTTATTAGTCAAATCTAGTAAGTTGGTTAATAGTTTTTGAATATGAATATTTATTAATAAATCTTATAATATAGGATTTGTGAGACTATAGAAGAAAGGTACTACTACTAGGTATTAGTGTTCTGCTATCTCTTCTTATAAACTATAGTAAGTATAATTCAAAATGAGTAATTTTAATTATTTTATAAACTAACTTTTTATATATAGATTATCAAATTTTCTTTTCTCAATTGACTTGAGATTCTATAGAGTATATCTCTATATTCTATCTACTATTGAATGATTTGAGTATATATAATATTACAATAAATCTCAATCATTTGGCAATCAATTAAGAGGCTACTATGATGACTATAGAGAGGATGGAAGATAGTTGATGGCTACACTTATTAGTGTATTGCCCTCTATCTTCTTCCTACTAACTCTAATTTCTTGTCTGAGAGCCTGCAAGAGGAGGGATTTCAATAGTATTGTATAGATGATTATTCATCAAAAATATACATTTCAATTAAAGGAGTTGAACATATAGATGGTAAATAGGATTTTGCTATCTTTTATAAAGTAAGTAGATATTAATAAGAATTTGCTACAATAATACTATATACTAATCTTATTTTTACAGATCATATTTCATCTCTTCAGTCAATCTACTATCAAGAAAAATCTTCTCATCTCTTACACCACTAATAAAGTGGTAGCATTTAATATTGTGAATATAAATTTAGTATGTATTAAAAAAACTATATCAAGATTTAAAACTATTAGAGGAAAATGTAGCTAATAGATATACAGATAAATGTAATACTCTTTATTCCATTTCTAGTTAGCTTTTTTTTAAAAGCAACTAAAACCTAGAGAAGTAGAGATGTAAACTTAAATCTATTGTTTCAATATTTACTAACTTAAACTATAGATCAGAACTATTATACTAGCTGGCTAGTATAAAAATGGTTCTAGATATCAACGATATATCTGGTTACTAGTTTTCTATAGACTGTAAGTATTAATAATTGGTATGTTTTTTTATAATATATATACTTTTTAAACTAATACTATTATTATAGATACTTATTTTCTAAATTTTTATCAACTGTCTAGTGCTATTTTACCTTTTCTACCTTCAAGTATAATACTATAAAAGTAATAATTTAGGTATAGGCTATCTACTAGAAACTAAAATATTTTATTTGCTAAAATGGTATCTTTTCAGCTAAAAAATAGTAATAATATGAATATATGTCTGTGCAATACCTGAACCCTTAGTCCTCTCTCTAGAGTGGTCAGTTGATCAATCTAAAGTCATTGAGAAACTAAAGTAGTAGTACTACAATAGTTTTATAGTATAGATATCTATTATTCACTATACAGAAAACTTAGTATACTAACAAACTAGTAGGAAATTGATAGTATATATCAGTATACCCAAATCTAATTATTACTACACTATAAGTATTAACTGATAATAACTCTTAATAGTAATTATTTATACTAATATTGAACCTACAGATTATTTCACTTTCTACAACTATAAACTATCTTCTATCTTATTACTCCAATTCCAATTCCTAACTACTTTACAACTGAATATTTAAATATCAGTTAAGTAAATAGATTAGATAAAGTACTTTATTATCCAAAAAAGTATCTTCTAGAGGAGGAGATACTATTGCAAAAAATAATAGTTATACAAATATATTATATAATACTACCTTTTATACTTTTTCTACTCAGCTCTTTTTTAAATTAACTTGAAGCTAATAGTATAACTAATTTACTAGTATTGTAATATATATATATCTATCTGTTATATATACAACTTGGTATACCAGCAGGCTAGTACCAAGTTGATACTAAACATTGATATCACTAGATCTGCATATTAACTCTATTGTAAGTATAAATTAATAACTCTATGAAGCAATTTTTTATACTAATAGTAGTAGACTAGTGCTAAGAAGTTACTATTCATTCCATTCAAGTTTCTACAGACTATCTTCTAGTTTATATAGTATTTCTTCAACTATATAATAATAGCTAGTTCAAGCTTGAGTACTAGTAGCTGGCTTCCAATATAACAAGGAATCTATTATAGATATTATTTATATATAAAAATTAACTTACTCCTATGATACAATAAATTTACTTCAATACTTGGAGTTTCTTTTATATTTGTAAAGTACTCATAAGACCTATAACTTCAAACAATATCTTGTTAAAAAATTACTGAATTTATATTCTTTTAGGTACTATATTTCTGAATTTCAGTTTTTTTCTCATAGTATGGTGTGGGAAGCCTAGACCCCAGACCAGTTTTTCAATAAGAAATATAATAATTTTTTTTATAATACTAGATATAATACATATAAACTTCTTACTCAATCTAGCTTTAACATATAGGTCCCACAACTCTAACTACTAAAATAGCAACATAGTATCATCTCTTGTACTACCTGTCCTCAGACTGCTTGGCCTTCCTATTATAAAAGCTTTGCTATATGATATTGTAATTTAAATAAAAGAGAAACAACTTGAACATTATAGTCTGTCCAATCTTTATACCTAAATTGTATTGAATTCTTATAGTTAGATCTAGAAAACAAGTCTAAAGTGACTTGCTACTATCAGTACTAGAGAGAATAGATAATACAGATACAATTAAAGCTACCTGAAATACTGTTTGGAATACAATTTAGGCAAAAAGACTTGAAAGCCAGATCCAAAGTATGATATAGGAATTGTAGATTATTATTGATACAAATAGCAGTACTACAAGATACTAGTTATAAGCATTATATATAGTGTATTTCCTCTTTTATCATTAATAATTGAATATCACTCATGCCTCTTGTATACTTTTTCACCATATATAATTAGAACTACTATTCCTGACACTTAAAGTGTACCTGACTTTAAGTTTTTGCTGATATCATACCAAATTATATTTACCAAACATCACCCAAACCCTACTTTTCTCAACCACCTGGTATATTGTAAGTATTAATCAACAACAACTTTCTATAGTCATTCTCTACTATGCTAATACCGCACTGACAGGTTATTACTCTCTCTACTCCCACAAGCTATGATACCTTCTGCCTTGCATGGCCTATTCCTGGATGCCACAAAACAGTTGGTTTAGTTGTCTAAGCCATCTGACATGACGATAAACCCCATATGCCAAAAGAGTAGCTCCTGGGAACGAAAATAGTGTGGAAAGAGATAGATGATAGCGACACGGGCACGTGTGATGCCCGCAGTTTCTTTCTCAATGAATCTCTTCCTGGAGCCACTCGATGGGGCAGTGGCACGACGGTTTTAGTGCTTGGGTATTTACCAGTCAGGTATGGGAGCCCGGTATGGGCTAGCAAGAAGTCGATATTGGACATCGACACCCTCGTCTCCGGGTTTCCGGAGCACAGTAGGTACTAATTGATGATAACTCTCTGGGGTGACTCTTTATGCTAATCCTGCGCGTGGGGATCGTCATGCTCTAGTCCCCCAGGCCATCCTGTCCTGCAGGGCCTATTCTTTAACGCCCCGGGACAGCCGGTTTAGGTATGAGCCGCGCGCGGTGAAAAGAACTCCTTATCTGCCCAAAGAGTGGCCCCCGGAGGTGAAAATCCAAGGGAAAAGAAAGCTGATGGCTACGCGGACGAGTATAATGCCCCCTAATATTGACATTGCTGGGGCTGGGTTTTGGAGTATGATAGGTATTAATTGATGCCAACACCTTGCGATGATTCTATATGCGTGCAGATCATACCCTCCGGCAACAGACCGGAATTCGAACTTCGGCATGGGAAACCCTTGCTATCGATTTGCCATCGCATTCTGCTCCCTCGACGATATCCCTGTCGCACCCATGCCTCCCGTGACCCCGAAGCGAGAGGGACAAGGACCCAACCCTCTCAACTGCCGGTAAAGCATCTCAAAAGCGGCCTGCCAACGTCATACAAATGATCGACAAAACCCCCAGCGTGTGCTCTCGCCCTCTCGAACTAAGTGTCGCCACAACACTCCCAACACCAACCCTCAAACCGCCCTTTTACCCCATAATCCCTCGTGCCTTAAGTTACCAAGACCAAGACTGCCGTGTATCGGGGTGTTCCTTAACGTGCAGAGCGTCGCTGTTTGTGCGTAGGCAGCAGGCAGGAATGGGCTCCTAGAGGCAGCCACGAGATCGGGAAAGGGTTGGAAATGCGCGTGGTGTTATAACTTCCTTCCTTCCGTTTCAGCTCCGCGTCTCTTGGGATCCCTCCCATATCTAGTTTTCTTTACCATTTGTTCCGCGGATGATGTGTGTGGCGGGGGGATGGCAAGCTTGGACGTGGGTATTTGTGGATCTCATGTCTACGTTATGGAAATTCAAAGCTTAAAACGCGAAGTTAAAGACCTTTGTTCGTTATGTGAGACATTTTCAGTTGGTGATATCGTGCCCGGAAAGTGTGTTCGACTGACCGGTAGAGAACTCCACTGGGATACCGAAATTCAACCACAATCCCCCACTCTCCTGATCCCCAAAGCCAAAGGATTAGGCGTTGGTCCAAACCAGCAATTCCCCTTTGTCAACAATCCAGAACTCCTCCACGGCATATCACTCGATCCAAGAGCCCGTTTGTGCCTGTAGGACAGCCGGCTCTTGACAGAAATCGGGCAAACCCGGAAGGATTCATGCTGGTCCATTACGTTACGTCACGGGAACCCCCAACCGAGCAAAACAACAAAACGAAAACAGATAAAGCATTTTATAACTCCCCGCCTACCCTCCGTCCGCTCCGTCGGTCTACTGCAAATTCTTGTAAAACTCATTATAGGCATTTTCAATATCGAATAACATCTACCCTGAGTCAGCAAACCACACCACCCCCAGGTTCCCGAGGGATAACAACATACCTGCCTCCCCTGCGCCTCTGTAATCTCATCACCAGCTCCCATCTGATTTAGTATAATCAGCCACTGCACAATCGACTGCCTTCCTTCAAACTCCTTTGCTCCAGCAACATTATTCACGGAGGTGATCACGTCGCTGAGCAACGGGTGCAATTGGTCCTTCGCAGTGTAATGCAGACGAAGCGCGTCCATGAATGTGATAAAGTTCTGAGTAGCTTCCGCTGCTGCACGAGCAGAGATTGCGGATGAGGTTGTAGGGGCATGCTCGAATGTTGCTGGGACGCCAATTTTTAGACGTTCGGTTGCGGAGGGGTATGACAGCTATGATAGTTAGTAGGAGTGCGGGTATAGCGGGAAGAGAAGGAGAAAAACGTGATAGGCAGATTTAAATGTCTCCAGATCTCTAAATGCGGAGGCTACGTCTGAGTTTTTGAGGATCGTCTTGTATTGTCCAAGGAGTCTGAGACATGTCGGGGTATAACTGGTACCGGAGCGTCATCATTAGTACTCCGCCATATACAGCTTGAATATTGCCGGAAGATAAGGGGGGGGTGGCAAACGTCTCCTGGCTGATACTATCCTTGATATAAGCCTTTTCTAGAAAGTCCAGCGTAACGATGATACTATAGATCTCCGCGAGCGACTCGTTCAGTTCTCGTTGCTGTACCGTTGTCGAGAGTTTGACCTCTTCATCCAGAGAGATGCTCGTTGACAGGGAATGCGGTGAGGGGGTATAGGAGTATGGTGAAGGGGCGTATGGCTGATACTTTGGTGCACTCATTGGAGGAGCTCTTGGGGGGGAGGTGTTGTTTTGGACCGCTCAGCCCTGATGAAGTTGCTGGAGGTCTAAGCTTAGTCAATCAATTACCGGAGTTGGCGACCTTTTTTGGTTCTCCAAGGATGCTCGGTTGGACGCGGCGATGGTGGGGCACGTGGGGAAAACGATGCTTCCGAACATTTGCAGAGCTCGGTCGAAGATAATCGAGCACTTAAAAGCTTGCTCTTCTCCCCTCCTAAGTCCATGCTATCACCACTATCCGCTCTCTCTATTCATGCGAAATCCCAAGAAATAAATCAATTCACCTCAAAATCTTTTATTATCTTCACCAGCTAAATTGGCCAAAATGCTCCCCCTCGAGTACGGAAACACAGCCCACCTCCTTCCAAACACGTACAAACAAACAATTGCCTCCTGGCTAACGGAAGACACCCCAGCCTTCGACTATGGCGGCTTTGTGGTCGGCGAAGATCCCAAGACAGCAACCCTCTTCGCTAAATCTCCGGGGGTTCTCGCGGGTGTGCCATTCTTTGACGAAGTTTTTGCCCAGCTAGGGTGCACGTAGTTCTTCCCCTTCCCCCCCTCGCCAATTTCCCCCACCTACCAAATAGAGAACTAACCATACCCGAAAATTAGTGTAGAATGGTACGCCAAAGAGGGTGGCTTCCTCTCCGCTACTAAACCGATCGCGGTAGCCACCGTAAAGGGTCCCTCTCGAAATCTACTCCTGGGCGAACGCGTAGCACTAAATACGTTGGCACGGTGTTCCGGAATTGCGACCAAGTCCCGTCGGTTACTAGAGCTCGTGCGGAAGGCTGGGTATTCGGGAATTTTGGCAGGCACAAGAAAGACGACCCCAGGGTTCCGGCTGGTGGAGAAGTATGGAATGTTGGTCGGGGGTGCAGACCAACATAGGTACGACCTTAGTAGCATGACCATGCTGAAGGATAATCATGTTTGGTCAAAGGGGTCGATCACAAAAGCCGTCCATGCGGCAAAATCCGTAGGGGGCTTTGCAATTAAGGTAGAGGTAGAAGTGCAAAGCGAGGAGGAGGCGGACGAGGCAATTGCTGCAGGCGCGGACATTGTCATGTTGGATAATTTCACAGGAGATGGATTGAAGGTTGCGGCGGCGAGTTTGAAAAAGAGATGGGGGGAGAAAGGACGGCAAGTGCTGCTTGAGTGCTCGGGAGGGCTGACGGAGGATAATGTTGAGGGGTATCTGTGCAATGGTTTGTTTCTGTCTGATCCTTGGTTGGAGAGGTTCGGGCGGGTAGGGGATACTAACGGGAATGTCAGACATCGATATTATTTCCACCAGCTCAATTCATCAGGTTCGTATTTCACATGCTACCATTCAGATCATTGGCTAACAAAGATGATATTTGCAGAGCACCCAACACGTGGATTTTTCACTCAAGATCGACCACTAATGCACGTTGTATCGAGATCTGTACTTTTACAAGTGGAATATAGAGCACCAGGGGAGAAGAAATGGGAAATTCAGCATTACGGTATTATGCAATACAAGTTATACATCATGCAGCCAGAAAATTTCCCTATATCCACGTTGAATAAATAAAAAGGGAAAAAAGGGAAAAAGTCGAAATCCCTTTCAAACCACCTGGATATAAAAGCAAAACAGGAGACAAAGAAACGGAAAGGAAAAGGAAATATGGGTATCATATCAATTGCAACCTAATTCTGTGGGGGAAAAAAGAAAAAAACTCCCCCAATTTTACCTACCCACCCCTTCCCTATCTACAAGAAAGCCCCATGGAAAAGAAAAAGAGAAGAAAAGGAAAAGGAAATGAAAATTCACAAATGCTTTTATCGTAGACCTTCGTGAAGCGGGGATTACCTCCACCGTCCATTACCGGTACACGGATCCCCCCTTTTGTTGGGCAGTCAACCGTAACCATGCAATGTCAAACCCAGAAGTAGGAATGCATTAAAAGGTTCTTGTAAAAACAAAAAAAGGGGGGGATCAACAAATGACGCAACAATTCCCCCACCTACTGGGCGGTGCGCGATTATCATAAGTCAAGTGCGGAACTTCTTGCTGTTTTTCACTGTCCTGAGCAGCAGGGCCGGAAGTAGCAGCGGTAGGTCCAGTAGTAGCGGAAGAGAACTTGCGGTAGGAAGCGGGGACCAAAGTGCCATTGGCAACAGCTTCCCTCGCGGCGACAACACGTCGCACGAGCACTATATTCCACTCGTTAGCCATCATCATCAACATCACTCCCCCCCTGAAAGCGAACAAACATACGAGCAAACGTCTCCTCAATATTAACCATATTCCTAGCACTCGTCTCCATAAACCCACACTCATGACCCCTCGCCCAGGCCAGTCCCTCCTGACTGGAGACCTGCCTGCTCTCCGCCAAATCGCACTTATTCCCAGCGACGATCTTGACAACTGGTACACTCCGCCCCTCCTCCTCCATATCGATCAAGTCGTGAAAGTAATCCAGCGCCAACAAGCTATCGTGATTGGTGATGTCGTACACGAGCAGGTAGGCGTCGGCCGCAAGATTGTGCGAGGCCCAGAGGCCGCGATACTCCTCCTGTCCAGCGGTGTCGGTGAGGTGCACTCCGCCATATACAGCTTGAATATTGCCGGAAGATAAGGGGGGGGTGGCAAACGTCTCCTGGCTGATACTATCCTTGATATAAGCCTTTTCTAAAAAATACAACAAAACGTTTTATAATACTAGATATAATACATATAAACTTCTTACTCAATCTAGCTTTAACATATAGGTCCCACAACTCTAACTACTAAAATAGCAACATAGTATCATCTCTTGTACTACCTGTCCTCAGACTGCTTGGCCTTCCTATTATAAAAGCTTTGCTATATGATATTGTAATTTAAATAAAAGAGAAACAACTTGAACATTATAGTCTGTCCAATCTTTATACCTAAATTGTATTGAATTCTTATAGTTAGATCTAGAAAACAAGTCTAAAGTGACTTGCTACTATCAGTACTAGAGAGAATAGATAATACAGATACAATTAAAGCTACCTGAAATACTGTTTGGAATACAATTTAGGCAAAAAGACTTGAAAGCCAGATCCAAAGTATGATATAGGAATTGTAGATTATTATTGATACAAATAGCAGTNGGGAGGGGGGAGGGGGGAGGGGGAATGGTACCAGTCCCACCATCGCCGCAGACAGTGATGGATATCGTTTCCATCATTTACCCTCTTCTTCTTTTTCTTCTTCTTCCAATCGATCGATTCTGAAGAAATATGAATAAAAAAATCCCAGTTCACTCCTTCCCTTGCGCAAACACGAGCACCAGGTTCAAGCGATATGTAATAGCAGCCCGGAAAAAGGGTTATGTTGGGTGAAAATGAATGAAAAAAAAAAAAAAAAATTTACTGTAGATGACCGACCGATCCACCAGTTCAATTCGGTTACGGTACCATACAAGTAACGCACCCTTAAGCCCAGAAGTGCGTCTCAGGGTCTTCCCTTGGTTTCCGGAAGGGAGAAGAAGGGAGAGGGTAAAAGTTGAAAAAGGAAAGGTGAGGAAGAAGTAAAAAAAAATTAAAAAAAGAGCCCAAACCGAACATTCCCCCCGGGCCCCTGTCTCGCTTACAACCAAGTCAATGCGAAACATGTGCAATCTCCCCGTTATCCACAGCACTGGTTGGTTACTCGACGGTAGCACAACTCGAGTGACGGGGATGGAGACGAGAAACGGGTGCAGCCGCTTTGGGCCGTGCGTCATTGCGCGATAACGAGCGATTCCGGTACGGTACGATTTTGTCAATCACCGTTTTCGCTGAAAATTACAAATGGTGTGATAACGGTAAGCGTGGCATATCGGATGGTATATCGAGTGATATTGCGTGATGGGCTGTGGAGGTGGTTGTCGTGGTGGTTGGTTGGTTGGTTTTCTTCTTCTTCTTCTAGATTCGAGGGATGGATGGATGGAATACAGTATCGTATGTGCAGTGCGGGTACTGTACGGTTATCATATTCTCGTTGCTGGAGAGAGATGCTTGCGGGTCTTGTTGTCTGGCACGGTACCGGTAGGTATAAAGTGGGTAATGACGTTGGCGTGCATGCTCCAGCAGACAGATAAACTTGGACAGGGTGAAAATAAAAATTTAATAATGCCTTATGATACTATATATCATATCATACTCTCTCTCTCTCTCTCTCTCTCTCTCTCTCCCCTCTCCGCACACAAAACCATACGGTATGATACCCTATGAATAAAACACTTTTCGACACACCTCCCACCACCATCGTCAATAACTCCCCC
>PYWC01000141.1:126984-160451 GCA_003182015.1 Tuber magnatum | reverse complement strand
CCTCCTCCACCTCTTTCAGTTTACCCACCCTATGGCGGCGACCACCGCGTAACAACAGCAACAACCATCGCGGCAACAAACCCATTCCGCTCCTTCCTCTCCCCACCACCTTTCTGGATATTAAATTACCTGGTAACCTCCCTCCCCTCCCCTCCCCTCCCCTTCCACTCCGTTCCTCAAATACGGTATGAATGGAAAAAATGTGAATACTGACCCGTCACCAAGGCAAGCATGATTCTTCCCCATCCAGTCCATATATGATACCTACCATCACCGGCAAATTCAACCCTTCCACACTCACTCCCGACATCCTAGAAAAGAAGGAAAAAAAAATTAAACTTTCCTTTTCTTCATGCACAAAATCACATGATGGGTGGTACTGTACAGGAATTTACCCCTCTCCGGGATATATAAGGGTGTATATATTTTCATTGTCGTGTCCCTGCTGTGGGCTCCATAGTGTAGATAATTGTTCCCTGGGCTTCTATCCCTTTGTTAATGCCGGCACGGCGTGATATTATTGCACTACCGTACCGTATCCTACAAAGTCATGACGGTGGTGATGTTGCACCACCGGGAAGGGGGGAGGGGTTGTGGTAATGGTGGTATTGCGATGCTGATGCTTGTAGGTGGGTAGGATAGGGTTCGTTCGCTCGTTCGTTCCGTGCTTCTGTCCTCCCCTTCCCCTGCACGGTACTCGAGCATAGTACGGTACCGTAGTACGTTTGACTTGGAGCGTCACTCGTAGGTGCGTATTATTATAATATTATGATAATTATTATTATCATGGGGTGTAGACGGTATTGCCGCACATCTAACGTATATGAAGGATCAACCATCAAACTCGAGTACGGTAGCACCACCTCTGGTTTCCGCATCTATCAAGTCAAGATTACTTACAGTCAACTTATTGCTGTACTGCTCCCCACCCCCCCGCATCGGATTTCGGAGGCGTTAAAGTCGTCCGAATACGGGTATTGGCCTCCTTGGAGGGGAAATATTGTAACTGTACTGTTCACTTACTGTACTCTACGGTCCGTTCCGGCATCGCGAGAATTGGCGAGAATCTCGCCACGCTGGAACGGATAGGGCGGTGCGATGGCCATTGTTGTGCTGGATTTTGTCAACCCCTGGTACTGCACAGTACTGCACATATCATACTGTATCATACTCGTACTGTACAAGCAACTTGCATGCCGGCATCAACATGGCCTCCAGCACCACCTCTCGCTTAGACTACAGCAAGCAGCAGCATTGTCTCCTTCTGACCTCGTCGGCTGACTTCATCCCACTTCACTCACTTAGCATCATGTCACTACTTAAGCCCAAACATAGCACAGCACTGTAGATCCGAAAAAGGTATCATAAATGAATAAAATAGGGGGATAAACTACAAAGAATAATCCATCCATCCACCAATCAATCTCAGCAAGAGCAAAGACCAATGTTTCTACCAAAACGACCGTGGAAAAAGGGGAAAAACAGAAAAACAACAAATACCGCGAATGAAAAAAAAAAGCGAATGGTATGATATATAAAAGTATGATATTTCCGAGATCACCTTGCGGGGAAACCAACCTAGCGGACAAAAAAAAACGGGCAGGCACCATGAAAAAAGACCCTGAAACGAAAAACCCCAACCTCATGCAGCGATCGTTTAGATGGATAGAGTCAGTGGAACGAAAGAAAGAAATGGGGGACACATGATGGAAAGGAAATATGGAGGAAAATGAGAATGAGTAATTTTGGTCGAGCCTAACGCCGGAAATAACTTTTTTTCTTTCTTGGCTCTTTCTGTCTTCTTTACCCTGGGTAAAGGGGTAAAGAAGGGAAGGAGAGAGATGAGTACCCGGAGATGATGGGGGATGAAATCTTGGAATTTTCCGGGTTAGAGCACGTCAACCGGTTGAATGGATCCATGGGGAGTAGGTGGTGATGAGAAGATGGGGGGGGGGTTGGGATGAATTGAAAAGACGAAAAACGAAGAAAATAAAGGTCCGTAATGCATTAGAGGAGGCAGTGAATAAAACAGACGAAGCGGGAAATAATCCATAAGGAAAATGATGGGAAATTGGGGGAAAAAAATGAAAACAGAGAATTTTCATGCAAAACCCCATTACCAACTCTCGACATTGGGAGTAGAGTACAATTGGGACAAAGTAATGTCGAAACAAACGGATGGAATTGGAAGAGGGGTAGTTGTAATGGAATATAAACACAAGTAGTGACGAGGGGGATGGTTAAGAGGCCGGGAGAAAGGGCAAGTGAACAGGGGGAAAGAGAGAAGAAAATTGCCCATTCCACTGAAATTTGTTATGACCCGTTGACCTTCATCTCTATCTCTCCATTTCCATTGATGTGAGGTGCTGAGGTAGGATGTGGCTGGAGCGTCGGCATGTTCCCGCTCATGCTTCCTCGCCTCAGCTGCTGATGCACGGGCGATATCGGTATCGGTGTCATTCCTGCCGTATTTGCCGAGGACAAATGAGGGGAGTCTCCCATAGAGTGGGTGGTGATTGGCGATGATTGGGATTGCGTAGGGCTCGTGTTGCCCCTGTCTGAATTTGAGGTTGCAGTTCGTGGAGACACTCGCCCAATCTTATTTTCCCGCAATTAGCATATCACGATCGACCCAATGGGGCCAAACGCGGCCTGCGGGGATTGCATAAGGCTGCCCTTTGTGGGAGAGAACTTACCAATTTGGCGTACCGCAGTCCACAGCTGTTGCACAGATCCCTCTTCCCACTCGGCCCTCTCCTCCATTCCGGGGTAACCCGAGTGTGACAATTGGCGCAATCCTTCTCGAGTTGGTCCACTCCCTTTCTCCTCTTTCTCTTCTTGCGTAGGGCCACGAGGCTACTCAATTCCTCCACCAGTCTCTTATTTGTCCTTTGCAGCTGTCTGAGCTCAAACTGCCAACTAGTTGATCGGGTCGTTTTGAGTTCCTCAAACAGGTTCTCATCTGCCGTACTTTCCGCACTGTTTTCTCGGGAATCGGGTGGTGTCTTATCAGCTCCATTAGTCATATGTACGGCTTGGTTGGGCGAGTTGTTGCTCCACGAGGGCGTGGATGCTGCTGAACTCAGCGCATCAGATTGGTGATTCTTTGTCGGGCTACCAGCCGAGGCTCGGGTATGTTTCAGTAACCGCGTCTGCGCAACGAGAAAAGTTGGTTTCTGGCTTTCCGTGCCATCGCCCGGAAACAATGTTGTGAGGGCCTGTAAAAATTGGCCGCGCTTATTTTGAATCTCGTGCTTAACGGTCGCTTTTGTTCCATTCCTTGCATTCTCCAGTGCCCTTCCGAGCTCATTCTTTGAATCGGCCCTCATGAGTGCTTGAACGCTTGTGCCAGTTAACTCCTCACCGTCCCGGTCAAGTAATGTCTTGGCATTAGACGAGACGAAAAGGAACATCCCACTGGTTGACATTTTCGTCCAAAGTTCATTATCTCCAATTCCTCCGGTGACCTGAACCTCCTTCCAACCGAGCCTGTAGACTGGTCGTTCCCTTCCAACCAAAATGATGCATTTTCTGCCCTTCCCCTGCTCTGTATGTAGACTGCCATGACTCTCAAACCATGTATACCCGCTAAATTTTCGTCGAATTCGGAACACTACGTTGACCGAAGTGCTGGAAGATGTATCCTTCAAGTCTCTTGTTACGGGCACAATGTCGCTAGGGTGACAGACAGCGGAAAGGCTGGTTCCAACAAGCTCCTGGGGTTCGTACTCCAAAACCTTTCGTATGCTTGGGGAACAGTACAGGAAAAGACCCTTCAGCGATAGAACGTGCACCACATCGTCGGTATTCTCCAGGAGGACTTTGTCGAGTATCCTCTTAGAATGGAACTCGGAATCTCCGCTGCCGAATGAACTCAATACGTGAGAAACGTCGTCCCTAGCAACCGTCAGTCCTGACCTCGCCGGGTCCATGACCAATGCCGCGGCAGCGGCCGGAACGTAGGTTGGTAATTGGCTGTATTGGTAGTTGATCGCGAACGATCCGTCTGATCCTACTCAGTCAGCTCCGTAAATCGCCAAATCCATTGATTGGTGGGTACTGGCTTCGTACCTTTGTTTCGGTTGACCATTGCCCCGGGCTGTTCAACCAAGTCTACCTGGAAGCCAACGAAATATACAACCTCCGGACTGTCCCACGTGATGGGGATCATAGTCAGGAGATTGGTAAATGGCTGTCCTCCTTTGCGGTAGTTGATGAGCGATGTCTGTGCCTCCTTTTTTGCCTGTATCTGGTTCTTGAGGTAGTAAACGGCATCATCGTCGACGTACTTCCTCTTTACGCCCGGGACAATCTTTGCGTCGGGGGCTTGGAGGAATCGACAATTTCGGCCTAGAATCTCGTGTTTTGTGTAGCCAGTCAAACGTTCGAATGTGGCACTGCAGTACACGATTGGGTTGTCGAATTTCCGTGCATCTGTTACGACGAAGGAGCAAGACAGGTCTACGGCTCCGATGTTGATTTGTGGATTAGGTCTATTTGCCACCCTATACTGTATTTGTGATGGTACTTGTATTAGCAACAACGGCAGGCCCAGGGGAGGCTCCATCAAAAATAGGATGAAGCAATCTCATGAAAGAAGACATGAATAAGTTCAAGCTAACCAAGATTCCCAACATATCGAAACCTGTAGAAGAGTATGTGGTCTCTGTGAAGTGCTTATTGACGTCCATCGGGGAGTACTGTGATGAAGGTGTCATCCCTGACGACCGGAAATGTTAGAGTTTCTACGATTGTGATTGAGGCTAAGCAAGTATATAAAGACCCACCTCCCATCTGGTCCATAAGAGATTGATCCATCCCCGGGGTTGACATCTGGGCCATGTGCATTTGGGCCATGGGAGCAGATGTTATGGAGTCAACCGACATCCGATGCCCGTGAGAGCCGGGGCCCAAAGGAGAGCCAGGCATTTGTGGGCCCACTGGACTCTGGGGCACTGAGACTGCCATGGAATTGGTCACGGGACTTGAGTGGGATGTTCCCGATAGCACTTGTGGGTCGGCATACATCGATATTGAAGATTGGATTTCTGGGCCCGAAATATTTCCCACCCCCATCATTCGCACCGCACTCAGTTCGGGAGCAGAAGCATCCATTTCGGAAAAGGATTCAATTGTAGTCGGTAACCGCCCAATTTCATTACCCATCTGGCCCATGTCACCGCCACTGAAGGCTCCAGGACTCACCATCCGCGAAAAGGTATCAGCATCCGAGTCGTCAACTCCGATAAAGTCCAGGTTAAAACCATTAGCCAGGGACCTCCGCCTTAACTCGCGTGCGTTCTCAGCTACGATCTCATCCATTCCCACGGCGCCAACCATACCAGGCGTTGACGCCCGTCGACCACCCACCCCGGGTCTGTCAACAGCGCCATGACCATGCGGACCGTGACCGTTGATTCCTCGGGCACTTGCATTCCTTCCGGTGGGCAGGCTTGGGAAAGCATTAGTCGCGGCCAGATAGCGATCATACTCGTTTCCATCCAGTTCCATCATTATTGAGATCAAACCCTCGATCTTCAGAGATCGGAGATGGGAAAGGAAAGGGAAGGAGTGTGTGTGTGTGGGGAGTGCGAGCGGGAGTGAGCACTCGTCACACCCTTAAGGTGAAGGCTGACGATAGAGAGAAACCCAACACAAGGGAGCGGCAGCGTAGTGTGGAGATCGGGGAGCGGGCTTAGGGTGGTGCAAAGCAGCAAGGAGCGAGCCTCAATTTGAAGGTCGGAAGGGGAAGGGGTTGGGTCGAAGGGTTGCTTCCTTTGGTCCGCTATTACTGGGGGGAGTGGGCCAACAAGGAGGATGTGTGTCTCGCGGGCCACAGTTGTTTTTTCATAAAAATTTAATAAAATAAAATAAAATAAGGCAAGAATACCGATAAGAGTTGAATAGAATAAAATCAAAATCAAAAAGAATTTAAGTGAATTTGGGGGAAATTATTTCGGCGGGGGGGGGGACGAGGAAAGTCCTTTGAGATCAGTCAAGGACAAGCGAAGGGAGGGTAGGGTAGAGTTTAGGTGTATCGAGATTCGAAGTGTGTGAACAAACTGTCCCGGTGGCAGGAGGGAAAAAAAAATTAAAATTGGGGGAGCAGTCTGACTTGGGACTCAGAGAGGGGAGGAGGAAGCAAGTAACAACAGCGAGAAGCGGGCGGGGGTGGGGTGGGGATCCGTTGTCTAGTATGATAGACACGCGGAGACGTGGTGGGCACGGGCGGTTGTGAGCGAGCGAACGAAATGACTGGTAGCAACGTGAGTGAGCGTATGGATATGTGTGTGTGTGTGTGCGAGTGCAGTTGGAACAACTCTCTGCCTTTTTTTTTTCTGTTTTTTGTTTTTTTCTTTCTTTCGTTTTTTCGTTTTTCTCTCTTTTCTGCTTTTTGTTTTGGAGTTCCTTGATATGTACGAGTATTTGAAGGAGCGTGGGTGTCTGGTACGGTACGAGTACGAGGCAGGTAGGTATTGTATGGTAGGTGTACCCGTTTTCTCACCCTCTGTATAGGGTCAGATATTGTCGAGGTTGCTACGGCACTGCCAGAGAAACAATAGATAGAGGGATGTTGTTGTTGGCCGGCTGCATATACGGACAGATAGGGTGTTGGCTGGCTGGCTGTGGGCCGGGCCACAATGGATAGGCTATGTCTCGCTGGCCTGTCTGATTGTCCCGTAGCACACTGGGAAAAGTAAGCTGGCAATAGCGGTTCCTTTCTGTCCCAGATCGATCGAAAGTGAACTGGAGAGGGGGGGGGTATGGGAAAATAAGGGAAAAAAATACAGGTTGGAGGGGGAGGTAGGGAGGTCTCCTTCCTTTCCACGAGGCAGGCTATGGACTATCTATCCGCCAACCACAGGGCAGACGGGGGGGAGGTGGGCACGGGGTGGATGGCGCGAGAGGAAGAGGAAGGGAGATTTTCGAGATGTCCAATTGCAATAGGTGGGGAGGAGTAGGGTAAAGGGTACGGCGAGCACAAGTACTCGTAGAGTTGATAAGTATCATATGTCGCTAACCTTACTCCTTGCCTTCACACGAGTCCCACTTGGAAGGGTTCGCCAGTCGACTGCAATCCTCGGATGCAACGCCTTTCGCTGCTTTGTTGTGCGGTGTCGGTTGTGGCCGCCCGCCCGCTCGGAGTGCGGCCTTATTGGGTGGGTTGGAAACGCAACCGGGTGGGCGAAATACGGATGCCAGGGTCTTACCTGTGTCCAGCTCGATAGGAGAAGCTCAAGCAGGCAATCGTACCGATTAGGAACAGAGCTCGGATATTGGATACCCGGTCTTTGTTTGGCGAACGATGGGCAAGGTGGGAATCGTGATCGTGGAGAGGATCGAATACCGGTCATGGGGATGGGTAACCGTGGGGTGAAAGGTACCTGTGCAGCGCCGGAAACTGAAAGGAGGAATCGATATATAAAGAGCCCTGCCGGAATCGCTGGCGGATGGCGAGAGTGGGAAGGGGAGGAAGGCAAGCAGAAAGGAGGGGAAAAAAGGAAAAAGTGTGGGATGTCCATTCTCGAACCACACTCCGTATAGCACGATTGCGGGCATCGTGTGTTTCTGCAGAATTTTGGTTTTAAACGCCCTTTCCCTCGAGCCTACTGGCTAGTTTTCCCAAACAGCTAATAACCCTCCTTGCAAGGAGAGGAGAGCACCGCGGCGCCAGAACTCTTAACGGTAACGGAAAATGGCAGCAGCTGCAACAGCAGAGAACGAGCCGCAATACGGTAACCTCCCAGAGAGGGTACCGCCGCCGCCAGCTCCTCCTCGGCTCTTCCACTCATCCTCTTCTCGCAGTCCACCACTAGGCTCAAGTGCATCATACAATGATAGCAAACGAGCACCACTTTTCACTGCCGCACGAGTTACAGCGAGCTCTCGCCTCTTGGCTCTCCGGATTTCCTCAATCAAACCTTGAACCACCACATCTTTCTCGCTTCTATTCCTTATTCCATGTGTGGCGGTCCCTCCGAAGCCTGACAGTCCGGAGGGCCAATGCCGTGCGCAGGGGTGGTCAAGTGCATGCAGAGCTACATACAGCCCACAGCTCACATGCATCACTTCGATGGGGAAGACGATGATTCCCATCCTTCTCCTCATGCCCCCTCCCCCCCCCTCTTCTCTTGTCTACCTGCTCGACTCGAATCGTACTCACTTGTGTGATACTCCAACTCCTCGCTCCTCATTCCTGGCTCTTAATTCCTGCTCCTCCGCTTCTTGGAACAGCACTACCGTATGATGATACTGAATCAATGAAGTCGTTTCGCCTCAACAACAGCTTTTTCTCGCACATATCCCTCACTCACCTCATTGACCTCACTCGACTCATAACAACTCACCCGGTTCTTAAACGTTGCCTATCCACGGTGTTCCATCGCCGTCATTCAATTCCTCATCCCGTACCATCGCTTACACATCCATCATTCCATTTTCGAGAATTATTAATTATCGTACATTGCTTTCCTCTAACTTATCCTCTCTATTCTCTTCCCTACTCGAGTATCATACACTTTTCCCCCCCCTTTCCCTTTCGCCTCCCGTCGCTTTGCTGGCCCCTCTCAACCACGACCTGGCAAGTCCTATCATATCAATCAACCTGCACATGACATGTAAGGCCATGCCCCACCACTATGCAGCAGAGCAGCAGATTTTTTTTTTATTACCCTTCGATTTAACAAGACCATTCTTCCACCTTAAACCCCGGTCTGGCCCGACGAATAAGAGGCACGTCTCACTGACGTAAGCACCTAACTCGCAATTCGAGCGCTCACATTTTTTTTTTCCTTCTTTTCGCTCAAACGAATCGTGCTCAGCAATTCGGGGTCCCCGCTCGGCACTTTCTAGCATATCCCAAAGGGAAACGTGATGGTTGGACGAATTTGGACAATGACTCTGCATTGGTTCACCACTCGTTGTTTATCCGGCGCTAAGTGACCCAGCCTGGCCTCCGCTTTTCAAGGCCATGGACAAAAGGTTTCAGCTTCGGATGACAACGGTTCCCTAATGTGAGAGTTCATTCGCGCTCTCCACGAGGGAGTGCGAAAGGAAAAGAAAAGTGACGGTACTGAGGTCTTGGTTGGGTTTTCCTTTTTTTTCCCTTCTTTCACTTTCGCCCTTTCTGCTCCAGAGAACTCGAGGGCGGCTGGGTTGCTCCCTGATAGATTGGACTATCGTATTGTACTCGCACAAGACGGTATCATGGGTGCCGTAGATAGATAGACCTAAAAAAATGACTGGGGATTACTGCCGGATTAGACGATGGAAATTCACTTCCACTCAATTGCCTTCCGGAAGCTTATCTATGTATCACCGCGAACCACGAAAGCACTGAACCGGTGATCAACGAGAAGCAACCAAAAGCTCATCCTCCTCCTCCTCCTCCTCCTCCTCCTCCTCCTCCTCCTCCTCATCATCATCATCATCATCACCATCGTCATCAACATCGTCATAATAACGAACTTCATATGATAATTTTAATTTTAATTTTTCCCATAACCGCTCGACGCAGACCCTACCATATATAAAAGTACCGGTACCGGTATTCTTTCCCCCCCACCTCGGAATAACTTACCTTCACCCACCCATCCGTCCGTCCAGCAAGCCATGCAACCTGCGCGTATGGTACTGTGGCTACGGTAAGTAGGCTAGCTACACTACTCGCCGAGAGTGAAGTACCTTGCATCATACGGTAGTGGTCCAATCCCATAGTGAAGCAATCAATCAATCAATCAATCAAGCGGACGGGCAGAGGATGAAGAGAAAAGCAAAGAATGGAAAGAAAAAGAAAAAAAAGAAAAAGAAAGGAAAAGCATCCCCCTCATATGATACCGGTAATTCCTTTACGGGCACGATGCCATTGGAACCAAGGAAGAAGAGGGAAGAAGAAGAAGAAAAAAAAAAGGTGCACAGTAACTTAACCTATTTCAATCACGCTACCATAAAATCGCATACCAGTACCAGAGAAGCACAGAAGGGCAAGTAAAGGATGGAGAAGAAAAAAAAACGTCTCGAATAGCCATGCGCAAAGCACAACAAAACCAAACTGTGGGACACCTTTTCTTTTTTTCTCTTTCCCTCCCTCCTTTCCTTCCTTTCACCTGCCCTCACGGGGTTACTGTACGAGTACCGTAGTCTGCTGCGAGCAGCGTGACGAGATAATGGTATTGGCTTGGCTTAGCTTAACGGTAGCTTAGGCTGGGTAGTATGGTATCATACAGTAGCGTTTTTTTCCTCTTTCTTCTCCCCTTTGAAAATGAGGGGGAGAGAAAAAGAGGGGCATGTCCAGTGATATCCACAAATGACCAGCCTTTTTTTCTTTTTCTTCTGCCTATGATATCGTGGCTAGGGCTGCTGGCGGTGGGGTGCTTTTGGGGAAGGGGGAGGAAAGATAAAAAAATTAGTCTAGTTTTAGTCTTGTCTAATAGAGAGGTTATCATATGATGTGATACGGTACTTGTACTAGTATTATGTGATTGATTGATGTAGATATAGTACTTGTAGGAAGGGATAATCGAAGGTACAAGTATGGTAGGGAAGGGGAACGAGAAGAAGAAGAAAAGAAAGAAAGAAAAGGTAGGGAGGCCTAGAGGGCTTCTCTACAACATCCTCTCTTGGTTTGGTTTGGGTTGTTGGCCTGGGCCCTTGTACCGTACCGGTACTTTACTTGTATCGAACGGGTGTGCGGTACTTGATGTTTCCTCGTACCGGTATTTGGTTTGATAATGGGCTGCCTACGGTATGCGCGGGTACTAGGGTACGGTGCGGTAGGGTTGGCACAACAAAANCCACGCCCTTGCGTGGGTAGCTCTAGCCTAAGTGCCTCTTTGAGCTTTTGCGGTGGGAGATAATTTGATATCAGGATATCATCTGCGGAGGAAATGTGCGGAAGGAGATGAGACTGCGCGAGTTTCAGGAGCTGGAATCAACGGTCTGGCGTTAGCCTGTGAGGGACAACATGTTGTCACAAGATAGTGAAACGTCATACTCTTTCAACCTCGCAGGCTTTCGTCTGCGAGGATTTTTGAGACGGCAATGGCATAGCGAAGTATGGATTGGGGGCAAAAATATATGATAATATTATGAAGATTTTCGATTAAAGAAAAGCGCTGGATATCTCTCCACCTTTGGCACACAGTACAGTACAGTGCAGTGAATGGACGAAGCGCTCGCGATGTCGAGTCGAAACTCTTGCCAGACGTACCCATACTTGCATCCGCCCCCTTGTTCCCCGAGCTATGATATATACTCGTGCGAGTAAACTATCTTATGAGGCGGCGGAAGAAAAAAAGTGGCTCTTTTTTCACTTTTACGGGGCCTCTAAGCCGGATTCGGACTATGCAAGGGGATCCTTTATTATCTGTGCTCTCTACCGTGTTTGTGTCGCTGGGTTTATTCCTTATTATCCGACCTCGCCACTTCTTGTCCTCGGGTACGGGTACGGTAATGGGATAGAGTACCGGTAATACGGAAGAAGTATCATAATTATTGATGTGTATATACAGTTGATACAAGTAAAGTGGGATAGGAAAAGTCTCTCCCGGTGGTGACGCCTAAGATTTGCGGAGAAACGGTGGGTATAAACCCGGGAATCTTGGATCTTTTGGTGGATCGGTATTAATATCGGCAGTGCCGGGACAGTACCGGCAGTGTTTGCATCAGGGCTGCCGTTACCAAAAAGGTACCGTATTCAGTACTGGACTATGGGGGAAAAGAGCTGCAAATAATCTCTTCTGTTTCCATTCCGCTTCTAGTTTTTGGTTCCTATTTATACAATTGCACTTATACCGGAGCTGTAAATGCTCCGATAGTTAGTTTGCTGTTCTCGGAGCTTAGTTCTCAAGGACGACGTGCTCTTCGATGGCACCAATCAACCGATCGACCGCATCGTTACTTGTCGAAGCGTTTACGACGGCTCTGAAAAACTCGCCATGGATTGGATGAGGGGAGTAGTCTGGAAGTGATTAGCTCAAGCTAGCAGCGTGGGGATAGTGGGGATAGTGGGGAGAGAGAGGTAAGAGGAGTTACCAATCATGAATCCCTTGGCAATGAGTTTTGTTGCGATGGCTCGGGTCGTGGTGGTATTTCTGATGGGATGGAGTGTTAGCTTGTACACTGTAACTTATCGGCGTTTCTTTTACTTCTTTTTCTTTGAAATAATGTGCAATAATTCCGAATTCTGGACAGGGCAATTGAGGGATATATGAATGGGATGAGGTACTTTCTAGCGCTGGCCGAGAGCGCTCCTTCGGGAGTGTAGAAAAAGCATCTGGCATGGCGCATGGGATCGGATTAGCTAGCCGGCCTGAACCTGTCTTAAAGCTGCAGTGCCTAGAGGTTAGGTAATTTGGAACAAAAGCAGGAGGACAAACACTTGGAGACATGGTGGCGGGTTGGGGGAGAGGAGGTAGAAGTTTGTGTTCTGGGACAGCTTGGCGGTGAAGTAGGATGCTGTTTCGAAGGCATGGTTTATTCTTTCTGCATGTGGATAGTGTGTTTGTGTGAGCTTGATTGGCGCAGGATATGATGGCTATCATAAGTGGGGGGGCGAGCGGGAGCAGCGGGAAGGAAGGAAGGAAGGAAGGAACAAGTGGGGGTTGATAGTACCTTCATATCCCTCCTTCCCATAATATATCCAACCCAACGCCATCTTCAATGAATCCGCGCGCCTCCCGCATCCCATCGTCATCTGGGCCATATCAAACACTTCCTCCTCATCTTCGTCTCGGTGGAACAAACTATCATTCCCCAATCACCCCCCCGATCATCTCTATCAGCCCTGTCCTCCTCGTTCACTCAGTGAACAACTCAACCGATTAATTGCAACACGGAAGGGAAGAAACGCACTATCCCGCCCTCAAACTCGTGGCCTTCGAAAACCTTCTCGTGTCACCTGTTATCAAGAAACTGCACGTCATGGGGACTCCGAGCATTTTATGCGGGTTAATAGTTACACTATCGGCTTTGTGTACCCCTTTAAGCTTGTAACGGTGTTTATCTGAGAAGGCGACTGACCCACCCCACGACCCATCGACGTGCATCCATAGGCTGTATCTCTGGCAGACATCCGCAATGGCATCGAGTGGGTCATATGAGCCCATGACCGTCGTGCCCGCGCCGGCGTTGACGTAGAAGGGAGTGTAGCTTTCTTGTTTGGCTTTTTGTATCGCGGATTCCAATTCTACATGACCAATGAGCTTAGTTTGACCCTCTAACTAACCAGCGAATGGTGGTTATAGACTTGGAAGGATGAAATGTACCAGGAACAACCATTCGCCCCTCCTTGTCAACTGGGATGCTCCGCACGGCGGCACTCCCAAGGCCGAGTAATATCGCAGCTTTTTCGACAGAGTAGTGGCCGTGCTCACTAGTAAACACTACGAACTTATACCCGGTGTTTCCGGAAACCTTGGTCTCAGGGAAGAGGGTATTCTTTGCTATTATCATAGAAGTGGAATTGGATGCGGAGCCACCCGGGAATGTTAATCCTCCGGCGTGCCCAGAGGTAAACCCGAAGAGACGAGCTATTGAGGAGGCAGTTTCCTTCTCGATTATGGTTAGAGCCGGAGAGACTATGTTTTTTTTGTTTTTTATTATTAATCTCTTTGCTAATAACTTGACGGTTAGATGGAAAGGATGTTAGAACCTTGGTACACATGAACCTATCAAACATCGTCCCAGATCACTCATAAGCATTATATACTCCAAACCATCCCTTAGGAAGTGACTCCATGGGAAAGCCGGGACGATAGGGGAGGGGGATACATTGGTGTTCAAGACTGCTAGCAAGACTTCGCTAACAACTCCCACAGCGTCCGTGGACGCATAAAGCTTATCCATGAAACCAGGGCTCCAGGTGTTGACCGAATACTTGAGCACCCTCTTTAGAATCTCTTCCAGGCCCTTCTGTGGGTAGCTCTAGCCTAAGTGCCTCTTTGAGCTTTTGCGGTGGGAGATAATTTGATATCAGGATATCATCTGCGGAGGAAATGTGCGGAAGGAGATGAGACTGCGCGAGTTTCAGGAGCTGGAATCAACGGTCTGGCGTTAGCCTGTGAGGGACAACATGTTGTCACAAGATAGTGAAACGTCATACTCTTTCAACCTCGCAGGCTTTCGTCTGCGAGGATTTTTGAGACGGCAATGGCATAGCGAAGTATGGATTGGGGGCAAAAATATATGATAATATTATGAAGATTTTCGATTAAAGAAAAGCGCTGGATATCTCTCCACCTTTGGCACACAGTACAGTACAGTGCAGTGAATGGACGAAGCGCTCGCGATGTCGAGTCGAAACTCTTGCCAGACGTACCCATACTTGCATCCGCCCCCTTGTTCCCCGAGCTATGATATATACTCGTGCGAGTAAACTATCTTATGAGGCGGCGGAAGAAAAAAAGTGGCTCTTTTTTCACTTTTACGGGGCCTCTAAGCCGGATTCGGACTATGCAAGGGGATCCTTTATTATCTGTGCTCTCTACCGTGTTTGTGTCGCTGGGTTTATTCCTTATTATCCGACCTCGCCACTTCTTGTCCTCGGGTACGGGTACGGTAATGGGATAGAGTACCGGTAATACGGAAGAAGTATCATAATTATTGATGTGTATATACAGTTGATACAAGTAAAGTGGGATAGGAAAAGTCTCTCCCGGTGGTGACGCCTAAGATGCGATGTGATGAGACATTTTTTTGTTATGATGGACGGGATACCGGTACTCGAGTACCAGTACCCTCTTTTTCTTTCTTTCTTTTTCTTTTCTTTCCACATCCCTTCCTGCCCATCACCACCGCTAGCGTTCAGGGGAGAGGGAGGGATAGAGAGAGAAAGGAGGAAAAAAAACAGAGATTTTCCCAACCGTGACATCACCGCCGGATTTTCTTTATTCCGACAGATCCTTGTTCCTGGCGGCGTTTGTTAGGGCCGGTTGCCGGGTTCTTCTTGGAAGCGTGACGTTCCCGCGCGAGCTAGCGTGACGTCGTATCAATCGTTAGCTTCATCCAACCATTCCCCGACTCAACCTCATGAGGGGAAAGAAAAAAATGTATGAAACGGGGACAGACCTCTATAGCAGTCTTTCTCCTCTCGACTTTATTGCTATTATTACTCCTGTCGCCACCCATTGGCCCCCCATTCGCGATCGCGAACCACTGATTACGACTGCGTTTATATTTATCCATGGACCAGTTCCGCCAGACCGCCCGGCCGAAGAAGCTCTCTCGTATGGAGGCCTCGCCGGATAGCAGTTCGTTGGCTATCGCTTGCTTGATGTACATGATCCCCTGAGTCGCTGGCCAGCACGCGTCGACGATGTGCGAGCCGTTGGGACTGAGTGATAGGGTTACGAAGGAGCCTTTCAGGGTGTTTAGGAGGATGCGCTTATTTGGGGTTGTGGTGTGGGGGGATTGGAGGTATGCTTGGATTAGGTGGGAGGCTTGCGGATGCTGTGATAGGACAACGATTGTTTGCGGGGGTTGGGCGAGGATGCTATAGTGATGTTAATTGGTTTATGTGAAGAGGGGGGAGGGACAGAGGGCGAGCTATCTGTTCTAACCTTTCGCTGATTATTCCGTGGAATTTGCCTGGGAGTTGGAGCATCGATTGGGCTAATAAAGAGCCGTACCGCTGTGATGGATCCCGTTTAGCCTTTCCGGAGGTCTCTTCTTCTTTGGGTGTTAGATCTTCTGGGGCGAGCTTCATTATGTTGAGTATTAATTCTGCTGGCTCGCAACCGCAGGTGGACGCTATGGCCTATGGAATGTGAGGGGATGGACCCATATGATGACTCGAATGATCAACATACCTCTGCAATGCCACTTGCTTCAACATCCTGTTTGGCACAGCAGTCTATCAAAGTCTTCACGACAGCAACCTGCGACCTTTCTGCACCGGAGAGTAAGCACATGCATACATTACATTACCTATCCCGGTAAACATACCAATCAATCCTTTAACCTGCGGTAATATCTCCCCTAAGGCCTCCTCAAGCTTATGTTTCTCAAGCCTCTCCAAAATCCTCTGGATAACAAACCCCGCAGTTTCGTTCCTGACAAGGCTCCCCATCCTTCCTTTGAAGAAGGCTTTGTGCAATTTCTTGAACTCCTTTTTCGGTGCATATGCCATTATTTTCTCTGCAAGGTGTGAGCCTACGGGATCGTAGAGTAAATTATTAAAAAATGACGAAGAGTCCGATTCGCCAGATTTCTCATCCTCAGTACTTGTTCCCGTGAGCTTCCCTAGGAGAGTACCCTCTTTTGATGCTGCTTTTGTCCTTCCACCTTTACTGCTACGGCCCATTTCTAGTTGCATCAGAACTTGTAGCGTTGGACCACCAATTTGGTGGACCGCCATTGACCGGATTTCCTCCGTTGACATGCTTCCGGCCGTAGCGGCGAGAATTTTCCCTACAGCATCGTGGAATGATTGTGGTACGGGTATCTTCTCCGCCGATTCTAGGATAGGAGCAATATCAGATGACAGAGCGATATTTTCCTTTTTCCTGCTCTGTACCGAATCTGACGACGAGACTGTTTGTCCCGATAGCAAAAGAAGCAATCCCCGAACGATGTGTGAAGCAAACCTATCAGTGCATAAGTGTTTGAGTCGCGGCTCGAGCTCCTACTCTATTTAGCGCCCACACGGAAGTATACTTGTGGTGGGACATACACTAAGCATGTACAAGAACAGGCTCTCCATACTGGCAAAGAACTCGTCTGTTACTGTGTCGTCGACATAATCATCTTCCATCTCTTTCGAGGCAATCCCCACTGACCGTCGGAACAACATCTCGCAGCAATGCGACGCAAACCGATGCTGCGCCAAGTTCGAGAAACTATTCCCAGCCAGTCAGCACTTTCTCCGGCCTGGGGGGATCGAGAAAAGCCTTACTGTCCAGTGAATTTTCGCCAAAGAGACTTCAATTGACTCGGCGAAGACATCAGTATCAGTTTCTCTAACAACCTAGAGCACCCTTGGCTATTGGCAATCTTGAGTTCCTTCCCATAGGCCTCTTTCCAAACGTTTGCAATGAATAGCGCTCTCTCTACATCAAAGCCATCCCCATTAGCCATCCCAGAAACTCCTAATTGGACAGTGAACTGAGCAATACCATCCCCATCCCCAAACTGGTTCAATTCCAAAATCTCGTCCGCTTTCCGGAAGTACTCCGATTCCTCGCCATTGAGCAATCCGTAGAACTGAGTATCCTCCTCACCCCCGACCTCCCCGCCATCATGCCCGCTGTAGAAATGTCCGGCCTCCTCCGCTTGTGCAAGGACTTGAGGTCCGGGTTGCCCCTTCTCCGCTTCTTCCTTCCGCTTCCTTTCGGCACGACGACCGCGCTTTTTGGCTTCTTTCGGCATGCTGTCGGAGGTGCTGATTCCTTCTGTCGGTAGGTTTGTTTTTTTCTGAGTTTTGCGAAGAAAATTCGTGGAGGGATGCTAGTTGAGCCGCATTGCACTAATGCAAGTAAGGCTTGGCAAGTCATCAGCTTTCACTCGGCATTGTTTCTCATTCTGAAAATCGGAGATCAGCTGTTTTGGTGGGCACGTGGAGGCGGGCATCCGGGTCGGAGTGGAGCAGCAGCTGTTGGCTGGGTTTCGCCTTATCTTTGTCATGGGTTGTCCAACGGTTGTTTGAATCGGGCCTGAAGTATCTTCGAGATTGAAATTTCTGTATTGGTGGGCTGGTTCGACATGGTGTAAATAACGTGGTTGTATCTACTCGAGTGCTCGTACCTGGTTCGCTGGCCTTGGTCGAATGGCGTCCATGTCGAGTACCAGTACATGGGGAAGGTGCTGTTCCGGAGCTTCGTCCAAATGTACATTACTACGTTGCCTAATCTACGATCAGTGCACATACTCGAGCGGCACCATGGCTGCCAATCACCTATCGATTCCTACATGTACAGTACACAGCTGTTCTTGTAGACCTATGGCACTGTTCTGGCTTCCTTTCGGGTGGGTGACTTTTTAGCTAACAGGTTTCACCGTCAGCCTCACCGGATATCCCCGCTGGAGCTAAAACCTGAATGCAATTACCAAGATGCAATGAAGAAGCTAGCAAATCAAGTCTACAAAAGTATACTTGTAGATATAAGCAAGGATAGGGAAGAGTGGAGTAGGGTACACGAGCCCACACGTGGAATGCCATTATAATAATGACCTACGCTCTACCAGCAGATGTCTTTCTTTCAGATGAACTTTCACCTATCAGATCCTTCTCTATAGGGGGGTCCTTTCACCTGAATCATCTCTGGAAAAGTTACCGGCCCGATTGTTATCAGTATCGCACTACTCGTGCAAGTACTGGTCATGCACACTAACTACCTGAGCATGAACTGTGCGCACCAGCCATAAGTGCCTTGATGGGACATCACCTTTCTTTCTTTCTTTCTTTTTTTTGCAGTCTTTAGGACGAAACACTTATCGGAGGAACCCACATCCGCCTTTCCTTCCGGTTCGTTCCATCTTGTAGTGACCTAGGGTCACGCTGGGGTAGCTGATTGAGGTCTCTAAGCTGATATGATTGTTGTTCCAGGACAATCGCCACGTATTAGTCTACTCTACATGTTGTTGGTAACGGTTGCCCATGTCACCCAGAGCATTTAATTAGTACCAGCTTCGGAATGTGATGTTCCCGAGCCGATCTCTTCTGACTTTATGGGGGAAAATCTTGGGAAAAAAGATTCCTCAGCTTGACAGTGGGAGAAAAGATGCGTTTCATGTGCTCCGAGATGTTCCGACTATTTTTGTTTTATGCTCTATCTCTCTTCGGGCTGCGAGTGGCCGGCTTGAGTAGAAGAGCGCTGAAACGGAGTTGAAGAAATGCTGGTCCACATTCCGGAACGGACGCCATGTTCCAGGTAAACGATATCCAATGCCTGCTCAACCCCGCCCCCCCCACAGATTAACATCCTGGGGCTATGGAGCTTTGGTGAAGATAAGCCAACGCCTTTGATGCTGTTGTTAGATATATTATCTAGAGAGAGAGCTCATGTTCTGCAAGCCCTCGCGTATCATGGGCGGAGTTTGTGGTACTCGACCAACTCCGCACTTTCCATGTGTACCACCCGTATTCGGCTGCTACTTTGTGATCCCCTGCCCAACGATATGGCGGATGCACGACCAATAGAAAGAGAGGATGCCCTAACAAATCATCATTCGCAAGACCATGCATTGCTGTGCTTCAAGAGTCTAAGCTGCACAGTACGAAACAGGCTACTGCCGCTGGACAATGGCTACTTTTTATGGCTTTCCAGACATTCTCAGAGGAAATGAGTGGGGTATTTCCCCGCCTGGGCCCAATCGCGTCCTAAGGTTCGGTAGGTATTATGGACGAACACCTAGGGATGATATGATGCGAAGTGAAAGCAAGAACACTGGTGTTTTCAGTGAAAGCGGTTGTTCGTAAATATTCTGATATCGGGAGAACTCGGAATAAGGACAGATAAAAAAACGGGAGAAGTGTCTTGAGTGAACGAAGGACTTGGATGTGAGAGGATTTTTCCCGAGAGTCTGGTAGAATCACAGGAATAACCAGCGGATAACGAGGGGTTTTGTTGCTTCGAATACAGTAGCCCTTTCCCGTTATTCTTCAGTGGAGATCTGGGAAAAAAATTCCTTAGTGCACTTGCTTTGTGCTAACAGCGGGTCGTCTATCTACCTATCACTAGCTCAGGGGTTCACTTCCTGATACTAGAGCCCGGGTTGCTCTATAAATCACTTTAGTCACCAAAGTAGAAATCCGACCAAACCGCCAGTAATAGTAATAGCAGCAGTATCGAAATTTTGTTCAGACATTTAGTCAACACTTGGTGTGCTCCAGGTTGGTTGACCTCCCTTATGCCGAATCAAAAGTTAGGAACTCCCGCTGCGGAAGCCCCCCCCAGCGCACCGTTGGTGGCTAAGGGATATATCGAGGTAATTGATTCCGCTACTCTCAGACCCTTAAAGAAACCTACAGAGGTTTCGGCTGATTCTAGCTGGCTACTGGGGAGGACAGGCCATCACATGGGTGACCTTTCTCCGAACTTCCCCATACTGTCGGAGCGGGAGCGGGGGTTCAAAAAACCTTTAACGAATTAGTAACCATTAACCTTTTATCAACGACCTTCCCGAACCGATGCTTTTGGGAGTAAGTGGGGACGCTGCACCATTTCAGCAGATACCTCATCAGTGGGGTTGAATGTATGATAACACCCGGTGCAATGAAACGGAAGTCATGAGCAGTGATATGATGAGCTGGGTGGTGGTTACAAATATTTCCACCCCCTCAATTACAGCAGCCTAAACGGCCGACTGTGTCAACCCAATTTTAAGAAAAAAAGAAGGATATTATGATATAGGCAGTGATCCTCCCATTTCTCGGAAGTCATGACATACCAGGGGTAAATTTTCTCTACCGTATTTGTTGGAGTATACACTGCTGCTACCATTTTCCAATGCAATTACTCCTACAGATGGTAATCCTTCGGATGATCCCCCTAGCGTTCCTTAATGTCAATAGTTCACAATCAACACCAAATCCATCACAACCGCTTCGCGCAGAAACTGTTGTATTGAAGAAAATTGGTGAAGGCATCGTGATGGCTTTCACGAGGGCTGGGAGAAACTTTCCAGAGATCCCAATTGAGCTTTATGTCAGCGGTTTGTCTCCACCACACCCCCTTTTTGGCTGTGGAAAAAATACAGGTAATTTTTTTCCACAGCTGGTCACTTAGGCTGCGGTTTGAGTTAGACTCAGCACCCCCATAACAGTGGGACTTTTTATCTCATTAACTTTAGTCAACTTGGTGATGCTATCCTTCACGGTAACCCGCCAGACCGCACGAGAAATCTTTCTCAATCTAAAACCCTGGTAGCCTATTTCTAGTTAAAGAAGAATACTTTCCGGACCTCGTTACTTCCCTAACCAGATCTATTGGGCGCAGCACATACTGGGCTAAAGGATAAGCCATGGTGAAATTATCCGTATATATTTTCCTGAGGATATCTTACTAAGAAATTGCGCCTACTCTATTCATTCCCCCCTGCGCTATGCAGATTTCTAGAAATCGAGATATACATGAATCAATTGTCCGAGTGATAGCTCATGTAACAATCACACCCACTTTTGGATAGTATCCTACAATACCGTAGGTCCATTTTATCTCCAGAAATACCACAGATAGTGCATGGTTCCAATCCAAAACCATATATCTCTATTAGCAAAGGACTTTCATAGTCGGGTAGTAATCAAAGCTTAGGGAACAAGCCTTAGCATATGCCTTACCGTGATTCTTCCCACTCTTGAAGCTTGGCAAACCTCCAATAGCATTGCCCACCCCTTCCGAAATATCCTCCCGGTAAACGATCTTCCCGCTAGCTAGCCACCCACCGGTATCCTCTTCATGCCCCTTCCGGCATTCAGACCCTACCGATGCTAGAAGGTGCTCGGAGGTAGGGCATACAGGCGGTGCTAGAAGCCGTGGAAATAAAGATTGATTAATTTTATGCTCCCTTCCTAGGTTTACCGATTTCGCACAAGAAGGAGCTATGGGTTTGAGTACTAGCTAGGCCCGCTTCCATGAGAGCTAAGGAAGTGCCAAGAGGGCAAAAACGCCACTCCTAGAATGTCGATTAAGTAACCCATCAGGTAGCTACATGGGTTTTTGAGCCTTTTAGGTCCCTTCACACACTCTCCGTCATCAGAGAGCACTCTTTGGACTAGCTGAAACCGGCACAGGTGTCCGGTTTCTAGAGACGTGGAGCGCCACCCTTGATGACCTGAGTGATGGCGGAGTCGGAAATTGGCTGAGCAATTGGGAAAGCGTCTACCTAGGCATTTCTGCCAAGGATTTTCATAAGGTTAGCCAGCTATAGATCGACCGAGGCGCAAGGTCCTTGGTTATGCGGCCACCATTTGGAACAGTTGTGATATCTGCATCCACGGTATTGAATTTCTAGGTGCTTCCCAGCCCGTGGAAACCCACAAGTGGAAATCTGATTGATGAGACACTTGCTGGAGACCACTTCGAAGGTTGTAGAGTGATGGAAATTGCTTGTAATGGATGGGCACCAGATGTGCCCAAGTATGGCAGTGTGATAGGTGGTGCGGATCTAGTCCAGGTGTACCTCGATGTCGTGAGCAGAGAAACCGATTAAATTCCGTCCTCGGAGGTGTTTTCGATATGAGTTGGCCGGATTTAGACATACCGATATTCTCAACCCCGCTTAAGCTGTATCAAGGAACGAATTCTGGAACTTTCAGTTGCATATATGAGGTTCAAAGAAGTATCGAGGAGTGGTATAGGAGGGCCATCTCACAATATACAGCAATTACAACCAGCATTGCAAAGACAAGAGGATAGGGGAGATCGTGCCACGGTCAGAGAGTTGCCGTTAGTTGCCCCACCAGAAAATTCATAAGATTTACTTCAAGTATAACCGCCTCCAACCCGAGAATTCATACGTCCTCACTTGCTAAAGGTCACAATAGGTCTACGGAACTCAAGGGAACCCAATTTCAGATGAATAAACAATTCAATTTATACAAAAGCCATAAGACAGAATCTCCGCAAATCCCAATCACCCCGTCTAGTTATGGTACAGTATCAATCTAGCCCCCGGACCAGCTCCATCCAACATCCACTTCCCTCCAGATCTATACACCCCCGAAGAATCACTCCGAGCGCACATAAACGCGATGGTGTGCATGCGATCCCTTGCGAAAGGACCACACTGTATACAAGCCTTATAGGCTCCGCAGAATCCAACACTAGCTCCTCCGCGATTGGTGAGGTTAGAGCACTGAGTCCCTAAGGCGTTCCACTGACAGCAGGAATCGCGGTTTTTGAGTTCGTCAACGGCGCCTAAGGCATCGGTGGTTAGTGGTGAGGCTTGGGAAGTCTCACAGACTCCATGTTCGGCGGTTGTGGGGTCGTTCCAGAGAGTGGAGTACATTTCTTTGAGGGCGTCTAAGTCGCCGGCGGCCACGAGAGCGTTGACAACCTCAGAGTCGAAGGGAGAGACATAGTCTTGTCCGAGGACCTCGAGAGTGGTAGGGGTGGTAAGGTCCGATGGAGCGGCTCGGACGAGGGTAGCAGCGAGAGAGTGGAGAGCGGTGGTGAAGAGGAGGTTGAGCTGCATTTTGAGAGAAATGGTTGATGTAAGGTTTGGAAGCGATTGCGATATATAGGAGTCTTTTTTCTGATTGGTTGTGTTTTGTAAGTGTTTGAGTTCGAGGGAGAAGGGAGAGGGGATGCCTTTTATACATCTCTCCGTCTCAAGATAGAATTTGTCGTGAACCTCCTGTTCAAGGATTGAGCTTTTCCATGATTAGAGTTACTTCCATCCACCCAGACAATTCTAAAGAACAAGGCAGCCTTCAACCATCACCCCCTAAATTTTCAAGAGTTGGTGCAAGATCGGCGGACACCTTTCAAATCCAACACGCCCCATCACTCGAGCTATGAAATCTCCTATCCCATACGGAGCGAAACCGAAAACGGCAATGTTTTCAGCGAGAGCCCTTGCCCGTCCGGGAACATGCACGTATATCGGAGAAGCCCGGAATAAAAATAAATGCAAAGCGGAAAAAAATCTATCAGAAAAACGCTAGCACACACAACAATAACTCATTCATATCTCTTCGTTAATCTCACGACACCACCCAAAGCGAAAAATGCCAGGAGAAATGGCACTAAAACCATTACTAGAGAACTAAGAGTCCGCTGAAATCATAGTGCACCTCACAAGCTGAGGATCTCGAAGACTTGCCTCGAGCTCCAAAGCCCGAACATCCCCTGAAACCGAGCTGGATCGAGCTTATCTAAACTCGGGCTCGAGCTTGTCAAACGATCTCCCTTTCCCCCTTTTCTTTTCAAATCGGTAACGAAAAGGCTGAGGGTAGAAGGTGACGGGTGCCTTCCGTATTACCTTAACCTACATATGAACCCAAGGGATTGAGGTAGGAAGGGGAAAAATTAATAGCTTAGAATTTTCCCACCCCCCGGGTGGCCGCTGGCACACACCTTTGGTGGCCCAACAGAAAGCGAGGGCCTCCAGTGCTCCCAAAGGGTTGGCTGGGCTCGTGAGATGTTGAGAATTAGGAAATCAAGTTTGATGCCAAAGGGGAATTGCAGGGGGGGGAGGGCGATGAGATATTCCGTAAACATACGGCTCGCAATTGATTTTCACAGGTCAAGGAGGCTAGGCTAGGCGAAAAGCTAACGTGCTCGTGGAGGAGATTGGCCAGAGATTTGCACTCACTCATTTGATGCCTGAAACATATCCCCTACTCAGTTTCTCCCTACTGCTCCACCCATAGGTGGTTTGAGCGAGTGATACTAGGTGACTGTTGACGGAACCGGGCACGGCTGGCTCGGGCATTGCGCTAAATCTCGAGCAGGTCAAGTCCACCTGCCGAACAGCCGGCTGGTGAGGAACACTCCGAAGTCCCCACTGTCTCCTCAAGGTCTCGAGAAACCCAAAATCTCCCCCAAGGGCGACTACGAGGACAAAGCGAGGAAATCTTTGATATTCGATGGCTATCGGTCCTCACAGAATAACACTTGTTCGGTGGAGCATGCGCGTAAATCGAGGGCCCTAGATCTACTTATCGAGGCTTTACAACACAGTGCTTAGGTGCATAGTATCCGTACAACACACATGTGATCCGCACCGTTCACTCTGTTGTTTGCTAAATCAAGACTCGATAGTGATGTTGGATGTGTTTTGAAGGTGGCATTTAAGACCACTTGAAGAGTAATCTGGAGAATATTGGCCCCTCGCCTCAAAGATATTCGGGTTAGGGCCAACCTATGCGCCGAACATTACTATGCATAAGTGGGAGCAAAGCAAAGGCTTCAGTGGACAATGAAAATGATTGTTTTTGCCACTCCCGCGAATCATGTACGAGCTTGGCGACAAAATTCATCGGCACCTTGGCGGCTAATCCCATCTTCACATCTACGAACATACAATGTCAACCACAACCCCCCAAAGACCTCCCTGCAAGGCGAGTGGACGACACCTGTCTGTGCAAGAGTACTCGAGCGGCTTTCACTTGGCTACAATAAAAGTGAAATATCTTGTCAAACTGGAGTCCCTCGGCAAACAATTCAGGAGTGGGTCCAAAAACTGCACTCTCGACGTACCGGTAAACAGCGATCGGGCCGTCCACACCTACTTACCCAAAGTGATGTCCGACATCTGATTTATGTTGTGCGATGCAACTGGGAGGGCAGAAGGCTGTGTTGGAGAAAGTTAGCTCAAGAGGCGGGATTTGGTGTTTCAGGAAGGACTGTTCATCTAGCATTAGAAGCTGAAGGATATACACACTGCAAAGCCTGTAAAAAGCCTTTCATTAGCCAGGATGCACAGTGGCCACATCTGACCTATGCGATCAGCCACATTCAGCAGCCAAAGCAGTATTGGTGGTTCCATATTTACAGCAATGAGGTCACTTTTGATACTTCCCGCTAAGGCTCAGTGTAGGTAACATGATGATCAGATGAGTGCTACCATAAGGATTGTATTCAACACACTTTCAATAGCGGTTGTGCGTCAGTCCCAGTCTGGGGTGCCATTAGCCACAACTGGAAATCCCTACTTGTTTTCCTACAACCTACCGGAAAGCGCGGAATTACAGCCAATGACTATCAACAACAAGTACTCAATCCTATTGTATCATTAGCCTTTCATGACCAGCTTGTTGGGTATTCACCATCTTCTGACAGCCAGTTTGTGGAAGACCAAGCGCCATGGCATGGTACCCAGAAGGCCTTCGTGGACGTTAAGAAAGAATTGGAGATTCCACTTCACAAAAGACCTCCATCATTACCTGACCTGAATCCCATTGAGAATGTGTGGAGAATTTTGAAGCAGCGTATTAAGGCTCGACCTCACTTTCCCGGAACCTATGATGAGATAAGAAAAGTTGTGCAGGAGGAGTGGGAGAATTTGAAGCCATCTGATTGGAATCCATTAATTGATAGTATGTTTCAAAGATTAAAGGATTGTAGGAAGTGTCATGGTTTACAAACAAAGTGGTAATTTTCTTTGGCATGTATACTACAACATACTCTATTGGACGCTCAGGAAATGTCAAGCTTGGGTTGTAGTAGGATAATTGTTACTTGTGTATCATGAGGGGTGCCGACGAATTTTGTCGCCAAGATCGTACGATCCACCACTTTCCACACCAAAAACCACCATCCCAATTTGGAGATCGTTTGTGGGATTAGAAAAACGGAGAAAGGAGAAAGGAGATCTCGGAGCAATAATAATAAATAGTTTGATCGGCCAAACAACCTCAATAATTAAAGCAATAAATACCATTCACCCCATCTAGTTATGGTACAATATCAATCTAGCCCCTGGACTAGCTCTATCTAACATCCACTTCTCTCTAGATCTATACACCCCCGAAGAATCACTCCGAGCGCACATAAACGCGATGGTGTGCATGTGATCCCTTGCGAAAGGATTGCGCTGTATACAAGCCTTATAGGCTCCGCAGAATCCAACACTAGCTCCTCCGCGATTGGTGAGGTTAGAGCACTGAGTCCCTACGGCGTTCCATTGACAGCAGGAATCGCGGTTTTTGAGTTCGTCAACGGCGCCTAAGGCATCGGTGGTTAATGGTGAGGCTGGGGAAGTCTCACAGACCCCACATTCGGCGGTTTTGGGGTCGTTCCAGAGAGTGGAGTACATTTCTTTGAGGGCGTCAAAGTCGCCGGCGGAGAAGGCTGTGTTGGAGAAAGTTAGCTCAAGAGGCGGGATTTGGTGTTTCAGGAAGGACTGTTCAACGAGCATTAGAAGCTGAAGGATATACACACTGCAAAGCCTGTAAAAAGCCTTTCATTAGCCAGGATGCACAGTGGCCACATCTGACCTATGCGATCAGCCACATTCAGCAGCCAAAGCAGTATTGGTGGTTCCATATTTACAGCAATGAGGTCACTTTTGATACTTCCCGCTAAGGCTCAGTGTAGGTAACATGATGATCAGATGAGTGCTACCATAAGGATTGTATTCAACACACTTTCAATAGCGGTTGTGCGTCAGTCCCAGTCTGGGGTGCCATTAGCCACAACTGGAAATCCCTACTTGTTTTCCTACAACCTACCGGAAAGCGCGGAATTACAGCCAATGACTATCAACAACAAGTACTCAATCCTATTGTATCATTAGCCTTTCATGACCAGCTTGTTGGGTATTCACCATCTTCTGACAGCCAGTTTGTGGAAGACCAAGCGCCATGGCATGGTACCCAGAAGGCCTTCGTGGACGTTAAGAAAGAATTGGAGATTCCACTTCACAAAAGACCTCCATCATTACCTGACCTGAATCCCATTGAGAATGTGTGGAGAATTTTGAAGCAGCGTATTAAGGCTCGACCTCACTTTCCCGGAACCTATGATGAGATAAGAAAAGTTGTGCAGGAGGAGTGGGAGAATTTGAAGCCATCTGATTGGAATCCATTAATTGATAGTATGTTTCAAAGATTAAAGGATTGTAGGAAGTGTCATGGTTTACAAACAAAGTGGTAATTTTCTTTGGCATGTATACTACAACATACTCTATTGGACGCTCAGGAAATGTCAAGCTTGGGTTGTAGTAGGATAATTGTTACTTGTGTATCATGAGGGGTGCCGACGAATTTTGTCGCCAAGATCGTACGATCCACCACTTTCCACACCAAAAACCACCATCCCAATTTGGAGATCGTTTGTGGGATTAGAAAAACGGAGAAAGGAGAAAGGAGATCTCGGAGCAATAATAATAAATAGTTTGATCGGCCAAACAACCTCAATAATTAAAGCAATAAATACCATTCACCCCATCTAGTTATGGTACAATATCAATCTAGCCCCTGGACTAGCTCTATCTAACATCCACTTCTCTCTAGATCTATACACCCCCGAAGAATCACTCCGAGCGCACATAAACGCGATGGTGTGCATGTGATCCCTTGCGAAAGGATTGCGCTGTATACAAGCCTTATAGGCTCCGCAGAATCCAACACTAGCTCCTCCGCGATTGGTGAGGTTAGAGCACTGAGTCCCTACGGCGTTCCATTGACAGCAGGAATCGCGGTTTTTGAGTTCGTCAACGGCGCCTAAGGCATCGGTGGTTAATGGTGAGGCTGGGGAAGTCTCACAGACCCCACATTCGGCGGTTTTGGGGTCGTTCCAGAGAGTGGAGTACATTTCTTTGAGGGCGTCAAAGTCGCCGGCGGAGAAGGCTGTGTTGGAGAAAGTTAGCTCAAGAGGCGGGATTTGGTGTTTCAGGAAGGACTGTTCAACGAGCATTAGAAGCTGAAGGATATACACACTGCAAAGCCTGTAAAAAGCCTTTCATTAGCCAGGATGCACAGTGGCCACATCTGACCTATGCGATCAGCCACATTCAGCAGCCAAAGCAGTATTGGTGGTTCCATATTTACAGCAATGAGGTCACTTTTGATACTTCCCGCTAAGGCTCAGTGTAGGTAACATGATGATCAGATGAGTGCTACCATAAGGATTGTATTCAACACACTTTCAATAGCGGTTGTGCGTCAGTCCCAGTCTGGGGTGCCATTAGCCACAACTGGAAATCCCTACTTGTTTTCCTACAACCTACCGGAAAGCGCGGAATTACAGCCAATGACTATCAACAACAAGTACTCAATCCTATTGTATCATTAGCCTTTCATGACCAGCTTGTTGGGTATTCACCATCTTCTGACAGCCAGTTTGTGGAAGACCAAGCGCCATGGCATGGTACCCAGAAGGCCTTCGTGGACGTTAAGAAAGAATTGGAGATTCCACTTCACAAAAGACCTCCATCATTACCTGACCTGAATCCCATTGAGAATGTGTGGAGAATTTTGAAGCAGCGTATTAAGGCTCGACCTCACTTTCCCGGAACCTATGATGAGATAAGAAAAGTTGTGCAGGAGGAGTGGGAGAATTTGAAGCCATCTGATTGGAATCCATTAATTGATAGTATGTTTCAAAGATTAAAGGATTGTAGGAAGTGTCATGGTTTACAAACAAAGTGGTAATTTTCTTTGGCATGTATACTACAACATACTCTATTGGACGCTCAGGAAATGTCAAGCTTGGGTTGTAGTAGGATAATTGTTACTTGTGTATCATGAGGGGTGCCGACGAATTTTGTCGCCAAGATCGTACGATCCACCACTTTCCACACCAAAAACCACCATCCCAATTTGGAGATCGTTTGTGGGATTAGAAAAACGGAGAAAGGAGAAAGGAGATCTCGGAGCAATAATAATAAATAGTTTGATCGGCCAAACAACCTCAATAATTAAAGCAATAAATACCATTCACCCCATCTAGTTATGGTACAATATCAATCTAGCCCCTGGACTAGCTCTATCTAACATCCACTTCTCTCTAGATCTATACACCCCCGAAGAATCACTCCGAGCGCACATAAACGCGATGGTGTGCATGTGATCCCTTGCGAAAGGATTGCGCTGTATACAAGCCTTATAGGCTCCGCAGAATCCAACACTAGCTCCTCCGCGATTGGTGAGGTTAGAGCACTGAGTCCCTACGGCGTTCCATTGACAGCAGGAATCGCGGTTTTTGAGTTCGTCAACGGCGCCTAAGGCATCGGTGGTTAATGGTGAGGCTGGGGAAGTCTCACAGACCCCACATTCGGCGGTTTTGGGGTCGTTCCAGAGAGTGGAGTACATTTCTTTGAGGGCGTCAAAGTCGCCGGCGGAGAAGGCTGTGTTGGAGAAAGTTAGCTCAAGAGGCGGGATTTGGTGTTTCAGGAAGGACTGTTCAACGAGCATTAGAAGCTGAAGGATATACACACTGCAAAGCCTGTAAAAAGCCTTTCATTAGCCAGGATGCACAGTGGCCACATCTGACCTATGCGATCAGCCACATTCAGCAGCCAAAGCAGTATTGGTGGTTCCATATTTACAGCAATGAGGTCACTTTTGATACTTCCCGCTAAGGCTCAGTGTAGGTAACATGATGATCAGATGAGTGCTACCATAAGGATTGTATTCAACACACTTTCAATAGCGGTTGTGCGTCAGTCCCAGTCTGGGGTGCCATTAGCCACAACTGGAAATCCCTACTTGTTTTCCTACAACCTACCGGAAAGCGCGGAATTACAGCCAATGACTATCAACAACAAGTACTCAATCCTATTGTATCATTAGCCTTTCATGACCAGCTTGTTGGGTATTCACCATCTTCTGACAGCCAGTTTGTGGAAGACCAAGCGCCATGGCATGGTACCCAGAAGGCCTTCGTGGACGTTAAGAAAGAATTGGAGATTCCACTTCACAAAAGACCTCCATCATTACCTGACCTGAATCCCATTGAGAATGTGTGGAGAATTTTGAAGCAGCGTATTAAGGCTCGACCTCACTTTCCCGGAACCTATGATGAGATAAGAAAAGTTGTGCAGGAGGAGTGGGAGAATTTGAAGCCATCTGATTGGAATCCATTAATTGATAGTATGTTTCAAAGATTAAAGGATTGTAGGAAGTGTCATGGTTTACAAACAAAGTGGTAATTTTCTTTGGCATGTATACTACAACATACTCTATTGGACGCTCAGGAAATGTCAAGCTTGGGTTGTAGTAGGATAATTGTTACTTGTGTATCATGAGGGGTGCCGACGAATTTTGTCGCCAAGATCGTACGATCCACCACTTTCCACACCAAAAACCACCATCCCAATTTGGAGATCGTTTGTGGGATTAGAAAAACGGAGAAAGGAGAAAGGAGATCTCGGAGCAATAATAATAAATAGTTTGATCGGCCAAACAACCTCAATAATTAAAGCAATAAATACCATTCACCCCATCTAGTTATGGTACAATATCAATCTAGCCCCTGGACTAGCTCTATCTAACATCCACTTCTCTCTAGATCTATACACCCCCGAAGAATCACTCCGAGCGCACATAAACGCGATGGTGTGCATGTGATCCCTTGCGAAAGGATTGCGCTGTATACAAGCCTTATAGGCTCCGCAGAATCCAACACTAGCTCCTCCGCGATTGGTGAGGTTAGAGCACTGAGTCCCTACGGCGTTCCATTGACAGCAGGAATCGCGGTTTTTGAGTTCGTCAACGGCGCCTAAGGCATCGGTGGTTAATGGTGAGGCTGGGGAAGTCTCACAGACCCCACATTCGGCGGTTTTGGGGTCGTTCCAGAGAGTGGAGTACATTTNAGTAGTGGGTAATTCTTTCCGAAAATGGCTTTATATGGTGACATGCCGAGAGTTTCTGACCATCCCGCATTCAGGTATGCTGCTGTCTCTGGTATGGTATCAAACCAATTATTTTGTCTGGTGTTGACTAGATTTCGGCGAGCTGTTTCCAATTCTCGAATTTTCCTTTCAACCTGTCCATTCGTTTCATGATGGCCTGGAGTTGCCTTGATATGTTCAATGCCTAACGATCGACACTGTTGTCTCCACACATGTGACTCAAATCTTGGGTCCGCATCGCTGACTAGAGATGTTGGGTAGCCATGGGGTGTAAAAATTTTATTGCGTAGCAGTTCCCAGGTTGCTACTGCTGTTACTTGCTTCGCTGTAGGTATAAGCCACGTGAATCCTGAAAACCTATCCATCGCAACCTGGATCGTATCGTATCCCCATGAGTTGTGGAAGGGTCCCGCAAAGTCAATGGCTATAGATTCGAAGATTTCCGATGGCAGGGTAATTGTCGGAGCCTTTCCTTCTGGCAATTTTGTAGGCTCTTTATTCACCTGGCATGTGTGGCACTGGGTCACATATTCTCTAAAGTCCTTTCGCATTTCTGGCCAAAATAGGTACTCCGTTGTGTACCGTAAGTTTCATTAAACACTGCAGTGGCCTTTGTTGTGAATTTCGCTAATAACGCATTCTCTCAATGTCGTGTTTCCATATGCGGGATCTTTCGGAATATACAGGCAGTCTTCCCCGTATCTGGTTGTTGCGTATAGCATTCCGTTTGCAACCTTGTAAGAGGACAAATCTCCTGTGGAGTCCACATTCTCATTTACCTTTTTCCAAATTGGCTCTTTCCAGTATGCTGCTACCATGTGTACTGGGAATGTTCCAATCATTTCATTGACTGCTTGTAAGGTGTCACGTTCATCTTCTATCTCGCTTCCTCTGGTTGTCTCAGGTAGGTCTTCCTCTTCGTTGTGTTATAAGACATCGTAAAGCCCTCGCCGATATTCTGTCATTGTCGGGGCATTACTGAGACTATTGCCTTATTGGTAAGGCTTTCTAGCCTTTCCGTTCTCCTAATGGGTAGTGGGCTATCAGGTCCTGGCATTCGGAATGCCGCTATTGTCTCGGTTGTGAGATTTTCTATTGGTTCTGGCTCCTGTATCTGGAATGCTGGGGCTTCCGGGTTTAGCAGTGCCGGAATTGCATAAGACCTGGGCGTTGGCCGGGCAAGGGTGGAGGGTCCTGCTCCCGCACTAATTGGTCTTTCGCTCGTGGTTTGTTGCCATTCCCAGTCATTTATTTCGGAGGACTCCGGGGGGCGCGGGTCAATTCCTGTACTTGGGGGGCTCGGTCCTTCACTAGGTGGGTAAGGGGTCGATTTTCCCAGTCTTCTGGGGTAGTTGTTTGTGGATTTGATCTCGGTTCGATGATATGGGCAATGATCAACATAATAGTGTGAGTAGTGTAGGGCGCTATGTTGGAGTTTTTCTGGTGGCGTACTTCACAGGGTATACTGGTCACCCCAATCGTTTCCTGCAGTAATTGAGCAGGGGTTTTCGGGAGGTACAGGGGCCTCCTTAGGGTACTCAGTATAGGAGAAAGGAGGGGAAGTAGGGAAGAACTCCTGCGTGGGCTCCATTGTGTTTGATTCTTGCTCGTAGACTGTGTTATCTGAGATGTCATCCTATTCTTTTTTATGATCTTGGACATAGAGTGGATTCAAGTCTGGTTCTCCCTCATAAATTCGGGAAAGGGCATCGGCGCAAGAGTTCGTACTTCCTGGTGCGTAGACTATTTTCGCATCATACTTTCCCAAGGCACTTAGCCATCTCACCTGTTTCCTGCCAGGGCTTTTGGCCATTCGCAGGTGTGATAAGGGTTGGTGGTCTGTAACTATTGTGAAGGAATTTCCCATTAGTACATTGTGGAACCGATTAAGCGCTTCCACTATCGCTTATGCCTCTTTATTGATGGTCCTATAGTTCATCTGAGCATTGGTGAACTTTCTGCTGTGTAACGCGGCTGGTCGTGCCGTTTCATAAGTGGGTCCCTGTCCCACCCATGCTCCAACTCCTAAATCTGAGGTGTCCGTAACCAATCAAATTGGTTTTTTGCTTCGTATGTCTATTGGTCGCATAACTTGGTGATCAATTATCTGCTTTCGGACCATATCAAATACGGTTTGGTGGGTCATTCTCCATACGAATTCGGCGTTCCCCGTTAGGTCGGTTAGCGGTGCCGTCAACGTAGCATAGTGTGGGAGAAACTGGGCCACATAA
>PYWC01000141.1:106640-126424 GCA_003182015.1 Tuber magnatum | reverse complement strand
CCAGGTACCTCTTGTCGTACAATCACTCCACTTCGTAATTTCTTGTTTATCCAGTTCATGAGTTTTTCCTTGTAGGCTTCTGGGATCGAGTATGTTGGTTGGTTTCGTAGGTCAGTTGGATCCTTTAGCCGAATGTGGTGGCTAATCTTACACACCGGGGGTAGCGTTTCAGGGACCTTGTCTGGGAATACATCCTTGTATTCTTGCAAGAATGTTTTTGAGGTGGTGTCTGACACAGCGGCTCGTATTTCTCCACTTGTTGGTTTGTATAGCATATGTAGCTTGTCATCGGGAAATTCCACTGTTGTATCCCCACACCTGATAAGAGCATTGTGTCTTTTCAGGAACGGCAATCCAATTAGGGCATCGTACTTTGCCAAGTTTCCTACCAACATCTCCTGACTTTTCCATTTCTTTTTCCCGATTCCTACGGTCAGTCCACATTTTTTGTGGCTTGCAGAGCGGGATCCTTTCATAGCCATATTGACTGTTGTAGGTTGGGGTAGGGGTTCTGTAGGGATACCATGGGTAGAGATAAAGGTGGTGCTAATTATGTCGTAGCCGATTGTTCCCATGTCGAATAGTACCTTTGCTGGATGTCCTTCTATGTGAATCGTTCCTTCCAGAGCGTCACGGGTCCTTATTGCCAATGTCGATTGCGTTCGCAGGCTTTCCATCTCCACTGAATTAATTTCCACTTCGTCATATTCGGTTGCTCCCATGTGGTTTGTGCTTGTCTCTCGCTTTGCGGCCTTTCACTTTCCTTTCTTGGTATAGCAATCCTTTGCGTAGTGCCCCTTTTTTCCACATTCGAAAACATGTGCCTTCCTCGCGTCGTTTCTGTTTCTTGTCCTTCTTGTCCTTCGAATCCTTGTGGTATGGTTTATCTTTCTTCGTATTGTCCCGCGATGATGATCCTTTGCTATTCCTTAGCTGTGGCGCACGGGTTCAGTAAACTCCTGTTTCGTACAGGATAGTATCCTTCCGTTCGGCCTCCTTGACTATCTTGTCAAAGGAATCACCATCCTCCTCCCCGGGTTCTACCCTCTGGCGTAGTCTGGGATGCATTGCTTCATACAATCTTTGTCGCAGCGTATACTGAGACACTGTCCCGGTTGGCAATCGTCCATAATACATCAAGAGATCTGTCGTGACCAGGGTTATTCTTTCTGTTTTGCCATTTCGTACTTGCTGGGTGTCCTTGAACCTTTTGTATAGTTCTTCTGTATTTCGTGAGGATTGGAATCTCTCTCTCAAGTACTTTATCAGGGTCGTTCCACGCATCTTTTTCCCACTCTCATAGTGGTTCATTGCTTAGTGGTATGCTTCCTCTGCCTTTCCGGTACTGAAGCTTCTGAAGTATGCTCCGCTTCCTTCCTTGGTTTTGTCCACTCCATGTAGGGCTAGGTATTGAGATGGTGTTATAACCCACCGATCAAATACCTCAGGTTTTAAGTAGTCCTTTTCGCCCGAGAACGAGGGTGGCAGTGGGAGTTTGATTTTAGGTCCTGTTCACCCGGCCCCTGGGCTGTGCGGTCCGGCAGATTCACCTTCGGACATTTCGTGTTCGGACTCTTCGTTACTCGAACTGTCGTCTGAGGAGCTTTCTGAATGGTCACCGGGGAATTTGTCTCGTGGCTGCCTTCCTACCTAGTGACCTGATGCTTCTTCGTCGTTTTCTTCCTTCTTGGGTGTCCCGACAGGTATGCTATCTTCCTTCGGTCGTTGCGCTGGTGCCTTTCCTTTGCTGAGGCTGGGGGGAAATAGCCCAGGAAAGCTTGTTGCTGTCTTTGCTAAATCATCAGCCGACTTGCTAAAGGTCTGCTTGGCCAAGTCTCGCGCTAGCGGTCTTTCTGCTTCGTCGATCGCGAAATTGCTCTTTGGCCCTTTCGGTCACTTCGGTTGCCTTTTCTTGGTAAGGCTGTCTTGTGGGACCTGCTTCCCACTCCGCGTCTCCAGTGAGTCAATAGTGTTGTATTGGCGGAGCCGAACCTTTCGCGGTTCTGCCGCTCCCCAATGCTAGCTTTGCTATTGGACCTTCCGTAGATTGATCAGACCAGGATACTGCAGGCTTCTTAACCACTTGCTGAGGTTGAAAAAATATAACGTGTTCGGGCCAGGCCCTAGTCACGTAGCGGTACGATAGGAGCAGATGGCTTTGTGGTCAACACGAAGTGAGAGCGGCTCGCCAAAGGAGGCCTCGAACGGGGTATAATAGGAGATCAAAGAAGTAACTGTTCAACCAAGTATATTTTAAGAATACTGTCTGTCGAAGTCTGCTGTTTCCATCACGGAAATCAGCGGTCTTTAAATACAGTATATCGCTTATCTCCAGTATGAGCGATATTGCAAAACAATGTCTGTACCAAGCAATAGCACACGAAACAAGAGAAGTATCAAACGATACCGTGAAACCAAACATAAAACAATTTGTGTATCAACCAATAGCACACGAAACAATACAAGTATCAAACGATACTGTGAAACCAAACATAAAACAATGTGTGTATCAACCGATAGCACACGAAACAATACAAGTATCAAACGATACTGTGAAACCAAACATAAAACAATGTGTGTATCAACCGATAGCACACGAAACAATACAAGTATCAAATAATACTGTGCAACCAAACATAAAACAATTTGTGTATCAACCGATCTCACACGAAACAATACAAGTATCAAACGATACTGTGAAACCCAGCATAAAACAACCTAGTACCCATACCGATTACAAGTGGAGTTTTCCGATAACAAACTGCGAGTATTATGCAAACCAACAAGTGGGAAATTCCGAGCTGTAGGTACAGATACATCCTTAGCAACACTGTCGGAAGAATACAAGGATGTATTCCCCAACAAGGCCCCTGAAACGCTACCCCCTGTACGTAAAATTAACCATTACATTCGGCTCAAAGATCCAACAGATTTAAAGAACTAGCGAACATACTCAATCCCAGAAGTATACAAAGAAAAACTCATGAACTGGATAAACGAGAAATTACAAGCTGGAGTAATCATACGACAGGAGGTTCCTGGAGCGGCACCTATGTTCATACAACCTAAATGAGGTGGAAGAATCTGCCCTCTGGTGGAGCTGAAAGTGAGAAATGATAACCTGATCATGGATAGTCTGTCGATCCCCAACCAACAGCAGATCGTTAACTGCATTGGAGAAGCAAAATTCAGGACTAAGGTTGATCTAAGCAACACACATTTCCAAACACGAGTGGAGAAGGACAGCATTAGGTTCAACTCATTCAAAACCCTATTCGCAGGGTTTGTCAGCAAAGTAATGCTGCAAGGAAACATGAATACACTGGCAACATTTATGCGAATAATGGAAGACCTCTTAAGTGAATTCTTACATCACTTTGTATGGGTATACATTGATGATATTCTCATATTCTTAGACACATCAGAAGAGCATGAAAGGCACATACAGCAGGTATGTGACCGACACAGAAAGGCAAAATTCTTTGCAAGCAAAAGGAAGTCAGTACTATTTGCAGACAAGCTAGATGTACTAGGACACATAGTGGATAGCGAAGGAATCCATGCATCCCCCCAGAAAATATCTTCTATCACAAGTTGGGAAACACTCCAAAACAAGTAAGGATTGCAACGCTGTCTGGGAATAGTGAACTATGTGGCCCAGTTCCTCCCATATCATGCGACCATGACAGCACCATTAACAGACTTAATGAAGAATACTGAGTTCATATGGACAACTACCCATCAGACCGCATTCGAAATGGTAAAAAAGCGAATTGTTGATCCCCAACTCATGCGGCCAATAGATATACGAAGCAAGGAACCAATTTGGCTAGTAACGGACACCTCTGAATTGGGAATAGGGGCATGGGTAGGACAAGGACCCACTTACGAGACGCCTCGACCAGCCGCGTTACACAGCAGAAAATTTACCAACACACAGATGAATTATAGAACCAGTGATAAAGAGGCCTTAGCAATAGTAGAAGTGCTTAACCGGTTCCACAATGTACTAATGGGAAATTCCTTTACAATAGCTACAGACCACCAGCCCCTGACACATCTACAAACTGCAAAGAACCCAAGCAGAAAACAAGTTAGATGGCTCAGTGCCTTGGGAAAATGCGACGCAAAGATAGTATACACATCAGTAAAGACGAACTATTTAGCTGATGCCCTTTCCCGCATATACGAGGGAGGATTGGACTTGAATCTACTCTATGTCCACAATCATACAAAGGAAACAGACAACATCTTGGATAATACAGTCTACAAGCAAGAATCAAACACGATGGAACCCGAAGGAGATATCTCCCTTACCTCCCCTCCTTACTCATATACTGAGTACCCTAATGAGGCTGCTGTACCCTCTGAAAGCCCCGGCTCAATTACTGCAGGAAATGATTGGGGCGACCAGTGTACCATGCCAAGCACGCTACCTGAAAAACTCCAACATAGCACGTTGCACTACTCCTACTGCTATGTGGATTATTGCCCATATCATCAAACTGAGATCAAATTCACAAACAACTATCCTAGATGGTGGAGAAACCCAACTCCTCACCCACCTAGCGAAGGACCAAGTCCCCCAAATGCAGAAATTGACCCAAGCCCTCCAGAGTCCCGAAAATCAATGACTAGGAATGACAACAAACGATCGGTGGTAGACCAAATAGCGCTGAGGAAGGGCTGTCCACTCTTGCCCAACCAATGCCCAGATCTTATGCAATCCTGGCACTGCTGAACCCGGAAGCCCCAGAATTCCAAACGCTAGACCCCCACAGTCTGCCACCTGTCAGACGAGCGGAACTGATAGAGGACCGTACCTATAAAATGATAGCAGCATTCCGAATGCCAGGACCAGACAGCCCACCACTGATTAGACGAGCAGAACGATTAGAAAGCCTCAGCAATGAAACAATTGTTTCAGTAATACCCCCAACGTTGAGTGGATATTGGTGGGGACTATACGATGTCTTGAAAGATGACGAGGAAGATGACCAACCTGAAACAACCAAAGGAACCGAAATAAAGGATGAGCGTGACATCTTGCAGACAATTAATAAAATGATTGAGACATTCCGAGTGCACATAATTGCAGCATACCGAAAGAAACCCATATGGAAAAAGGTTAATGAAACTATGGACGCCACAGGAGACTTATCCTCCTACAAGGTTGCAAATGGAATGCTATATGCAACAACCCGATATGGGGAAGAATGCCAGTATATTCCAAAAGGCCCCGCATTCGGAAATACGATACTGAGAGAGTACGTTATGTCCAAGATCCACCACAAAGGCCATCATGGAGCAGAGCGGAATTTGCAATACACTACGGAGTACCTATTCTGGCCCGAAATGTGCAAAGATTTCAGAGCAAATGTGGCACAATACCACACCTGCCAAATGAACAAAGAACCCACCAAGTTGGCAGAAGGAAAGGCCCAGACAATTATTCTACCAGCGGAAATCTTGGAATCAATAGCCATTGACTTTGCGGGACCATTCCACAATTCATGGGGATATGACACAATCCTAGTTGCGATGGATAGCTTTTTGGGATTCACATGGCTCATACCTACAACTAAGCAAGTGACAGCAATAACAACCTGGGAACTACTACGCAACAAAATATTTACACCCCATGGCTACCCAACATCTCTAGTAAGCGATGCAGACCCGTGATTTGAGTCACATGTGTGGAGACAGCAGTGGCGATCACTAGGAATTGAGCACATCAAGGCAGCACCAGGCCACCATGAGACGAAGGGACAAGTTGAAAGGAAAATTCGAGAATTGAAAACAGCCCTTCGAAATTTAGTCAATGCAAGACAAAACGCTTGGTTTGATGCCATACCAGAAACGGCAGCATACCTAAATACAGGATGGTCCGAAACCCTCAGTATGTCACCATACATAGCTGTTTTTGGAAAAAAGTACCAGCAACTCCCTCTAGCGAATTTCAAGAACTCCGCAGTACTGGCCGCCAACGAATTATTGAACGGACACCAAGCAATCCAAAACCTGGCATTTAATGCTATCAAATTGGCACGATTTAGAAGTACAAGAATGGCAGCAAAACGGCGCAAACACCAGATGTTGATAGGGGAAGGTAACCTGTTATTGGTTTATGGAAGCCTTTTCGCAACAGAATCAGTGCAAAGCAAGAAATTGCAACCGCAATGGCGAGGACCATTTAAGATAATTGAATATGATGAACATATGCAAAACTACATAGTAGAAATGGACGGCAGAATGTACAGAAATGGACAAGTGACATTCTACGCATCCACTATGAAACGATACCTCCCTAACGACAATACCGTCTGCTCTGGAAGAAGCCACACAAAGCCACCTCTGATCACGCTTAATAAAACATCAGAATGGGAGGTGGAGGTAATACAGGACCAGGGAAGGCGATATGACCGCGACCAATTTCTGGTAAAATGGACGGGATATCCAGAAACAGTAAACAGCTCGGAACCCCTCAAAGTGTTAGAAAATGCGATGGAACTGGTAAACCAATAGTGGGAGGACAACAAACCAGAAGACAACTACTACCTAGGATAAATCATGTAATGGTGGCTTGAAGCCCAACACTGTTGGAAATCTAACACCTCCACCCAGATACAGACCAGGGAATACAGGACGGGTTTTAGGCGGCCCAGTTTGAAAGTGATTTCAAAAGCAGTGAAAATGAGAAGGGAGTAATGGAAGACAAAGCAGCATACCTGGAACCGCTAGCCGAAGCCGAGTACTGGGAATAAGGAAGGAAGAAAAACGTACCATCCAACAGCCTTATGATGTCAAACTATGAGCAAGTTACTTGGAAACTACACCATCAGCTAAGGGGACTGTTGGTAAACCGTGATATTATCCCCAGACGATACCTTACAAACCGATTATTAATACATATTTGCAACAAATGCCTAGAAATAACAACCGAGTCAACGGGACAGATGTGGGATGAAACAATGTCTAATATATTCCGCTTTGGAAGGGGATGTTACCTGAGCATAGAAAAATGTAAGACATGCATGGAAATGGAAGAAACCGAAATTAAGTACCACCTACCTTCCGCTGACCACCTAAGTGAGGTCGACACCTAAGTGAAGTCAATACCGGGACATAAATACCACCCACCATTCCTCCGACTCCTGCGAAGAGGGAAAAACCACACTACCAGACCTCCAAACTGGAAGAAAAACCTTTACCCTCTTACAAACCTTTACTCTCTTTGTAACTGGTACAGGTAGTAGGTGATTTTATGTTTGGGTTTCACAGTATCATTTGATACTTGTATTGTTTCGTGTGCTATCGGTTGATACACACATTATTTTATGTTTGGGTTTCACTGTATCGTTTGATACTTGTATTGTTTCGTATGCTATCGGTTGATACACAAATTGTTTTATGTTTGATTTCACAGTATCATTTGATACTTGTATTGTTTCGTGTGCTATTGGTTGATACATACAACCTTTTGGAATATCGCTCAAACTGGAGATAAGCGATAGACTGTATTTAAAGACCCCTGATTCCCACGATGAAAACAACAGACTTCAACAGACAGTATTCTTAATATACTTGGTTGAACGGTTACTTCTTTGATCTCCTATTACACCCCATTCGAAGCCTGCCTTAGTTAGCAGCGCTCGCTTCTTGTTGATCAAGAAGCTATCTGCTCCTATTGTACCGCTACATGACTAGGGCCTGGCCCGAACACGTTACATTTTTTTAACCTCAGTAAGTGGTTAGAAACCTGCGGGGACCTGGTCTGATCAACCTACGAAGCATCCAATAACGAAGCTAGAAGTGGGGAGTGGCAGAACCAAGCGAGGTTCGGCTCCGCCAATATGATACCATGGAGTTACTGGAGACTCGGAGTGGGAAGCAGGTCCCACGACAAGGCCTTACCGACAAAAGGCAACCAAAGAAACCGCAAGGGCCAAAGAGCGACTTCTCGATTGACGAAGCAGAAAGACAACTAGCGCGAGACTTGGCCAAGTAGACCTTTAGCGAATTGACTGACAAATTAGTAAAGGTAGCAACCAGCCTTCCTGGACTATTTCCCCCAAGCTCCAGCAAAGGAAAGGCACCGGCGCAACCACCGAAGATAGATAGCATACCTGTTAGGACAACTAAGAAGGAAGAAGATGACGAAGAAGCATCAGATCATGCAGCAGTAAAGCAGCCACCAGCAGAATTCCCTGATAGCTCTCCAGAAAGCTCGTCAGACGACAGCTCCAGTGACGAAGAGTCTGAAGACAAAATGTTCGCAGGTGAATCCGCCGGGCCGGGTGAACAGGACCTAAAATCAAACTTCCGCCGCCACCCTCATTCTCGGGCGAGAAGGACGGTTTAAAACCTGAAGCATTTGACCGATAGGTAATAACCGCTTCTCAATACCTGGCCCTGCATGGAGTGGATAAAACCAAAGAAGGAAGCGGAGCATACTTTGCAAGCTTCTGTACCGGAAAGGCAGAGGTATCATACCACCAAGCAATGGACCACTATGAGAGTGGAGAAAAGATCCAAGGAACGACCCTGATAAAATACCTGAGAGAGAGATTCCAATCCTTGCGAAACATGGAGGAACTATACAAAAGATTCAAGCATATCCAACAAGTATGAAATGGCAAAACAGATACAATAACCTTGGTCATGACGGATCTCTTAATGTATCATGGACGATTGCCTACCGGGACAGTATCTCAGTACACGTTGTGACAAAGATTGTATGAAGCAATGCACCTGAGACTACGCCAGGAGCTAAAACCCATGGAAGAAGAAGGAGACTCCTTTGACAAGATAGTCAAACGGGCCGAACAAAAGGACGCTATCCTGCATGAAACAGGAGTTTACCAGACTCATATACCGTAGCAGAAGAACAGCAGAGGATCATCATCCCAGGACAGTACAAAAAAGGATAAACCATACCGCAAAGATTTGAAAGACAAGAGAGATAAGAAGCAGAAACAATGCAATGAAGGCACATGTTTCAAATGCAGGAAAAAGGGGCACTATGCAAAGTACTGCTATGCCAAAAAGGGAAAAGGAAAATCAACTAAGCGAGAAACAAGTACAAACCACATGGAAGCAACCAGATATGACGAAATGGAAATTAACTTGGTGGAATTGGAAAGCCTCGGAACGCAACCAACACTGGCAATCAGGCCCCGTGATGCTTTGGAAGAAATGATTCACATAGAAGGCCACCCAGCAAAGGTACTATTCGACACAGGAACAATTGGCTGCGACATAGTTAGCGCCACCTTTATCTCTACCCATGGCATCCCAATGAAGCCTCTACCCCAACCAACAACAGTCAATATGGCCATGAAAGGCTCCCACTCCTCAAGCCATAAAAGGTGTAGTCTGACAGTGGGAATCGGAAAAAAGAAATGGACAAATCAGTGGATGTTGGTAGGAAACCTCACAAAATACAACGCCCTCATAGGAATGCCATTCCTAAAAAGACATAATGCTCTTATCAGGTGTAGGGATACAGCAGTGGAATTTCCCAATGACAAACTGTCTGTGCTATACAAACCAACAAGCAGGGAATTCCGAGCCACTGTGTCAGACACCACCACAACAACATTGTTGGAAGAATACAAGGATGTATTCCCGGACAAGGTCCCTGAAACGCTACCCCCTGTACGCAAGATTAGCCACTACATTCGGCTAAAAGATCCAACCGACCTACGAAACCAACCAACACACTCAATCCCAGAAGCCTACAAGAAGAAACTCATGAACTGGATAAACGAGAAATTATGGGCCGGAGTGATCGTACGACAGGAAGTTCCCAGAGCGGCACCTATATTTGTACAACCCAAGTCAAATGGAAGGATCCACCCCCTGGTAGACCTGAAAATCTGAAACGACAACACGATCATGGATAGTCCATCGATTCCAAACCAACAGCAGATCCTTAACTGAATAGGACAAGCGAAATTCCAAAGTAAGACTAATCTAAGTGACGCATACATCCAAACACGAGTGGACAAAGACAGTATTAAGCTCAATTCATTTAAAACCCCCTTTGGAGGATTTGTTAGCAAAGTAATGCTACAAGGAGACATGAATGCACCTGCAACCTTTATGCGGATAATGGAAGACCTCCTAAGCAAATTTCTACATCATTTTGTATGGGTATACATTGATGATATTCTCATATTCTCAGAAACGTCAGAAGAACACGAGAAACACATACGCCAGGTATGTGATCGACTCAGAAAGGCAAAATTCTATGCAAGCAAGAAGAAATCAGTACTATTCGCAGATAAGCTAGAAGTACTAGGACACATAGTGGATAATGAGGGGATCCATGCCTCTCCCCAGAAAATATCAAGCATTGCAGGCTGGGAAACTCCTTGTAACAAGAAGGAATTGCAACGCTTTCTAGGAATAGTGAACAATGTGGCTCAGTTCCTCCCACACCATGCTACCTTGACGGCACCGCTAACCGATCTGACGGGAAATATGGAATTCGTACGGACGACCACCCATCAGACAGCATTCGAGATGGCAAAAAAGTGAATCATTGGCTACAAAGTCATGCGCCCAATTGACATACGAAACAAGGAACAATTTGGCTAATTACTGATGCCTCAGATTTAGGTATTGGAGCATGGGTGGGACAAGGACCCACATACGAGACGACTCGACCAGCCGTGTTACACAGCAGGAAGTTCACTAATGCATAGATGAATTATGGGACTACCGATAAAGGGGCCTTAGCGATAGTGGAAGCACTTAGTCGGTTCCACAATATACTAATAGGAAATTCCTTTACAATAGTTACAGACCACCAAGCCTTAACACACCTACGAACGGTGAAGAACCCGAGCAGAAAGCAAGTTAGATGGCTAAGTGCCTGGGGAAAATTCGACGCGAAGATAGTCTACATGCCAGGAAGCACAAACTATTTAGCTGATGCCCTTTCCTGGATATATGAGGGAGGGTCAGACCTGAATCCACGCTATGTCTATGACTATACAAAAGAAGCAAACGACATCTTGGATAACACAGTCTACGAGCAAGAATCAAATATGATAGAACCTAAAGGGGATATCTCCTCTACCTCCCCTCCTTACTCATACACTGAGTACCCTAACGAGGCTCCTATACCCTCTGACAGCCCTTGCACAATGACTGCAGGAAATAATTGGGGCGACCAGTATACCCTGCAAAAAACGCTACCTGAAGAACTCCAACACAGCATGCTACACTACTTACACTGTTATGTGGATTATTGCCCATATTATCAGACTGAGATCAAATTTACAAACAACCACCCTAGACGAAAGAGGAAGCCAACCCCTTACCCCCTTAGCGAAAGACCAAGCCCCCCAAGTACAGACATCGATCCGAGCCCTCCGGAGTCCCCCAAAATCAGTGACTGGGAATGGCAACAAACGATCGGCGGGAGACCAGATAGCACTGGGGAAGGGCCGTCCACCTTTGCCCAGCCAACACCCAGGTCTTATGCAATCCCGGCACTGCTAAACCCGGAAGCCCTGGCTTTCCATATGCCACAATCAGATAGTCTGCCACTGGTTGAACGAAGGGGACCAATAGAGGACATTACCTATGAGACAATAGCGGGATTCCGGATGCCAGGACCTGATAGCCCACCACGTATTAGGTGAGCAGAACGAATAGAAAGTCTCACAAATGAAACGATAGTTTCAGTTGTACCCCCAACAATGAGTGAATATTGACGAGGACTTTACGATGTCTTAGAAAGCAGTGAGGAGGAAGACCTACCTGAGACAACCAGAGGAAGGGAGATAGAAGACGAACGCGACACCTTACAAACAGTTAATGAAATAATCGGAACATTCTGGGCACATATGGTTGCAGCATACCGGAGAGAACCAATTTGGAAAAAGGTCAAGGAGAATACGGACTCCGCAGGAGATTTGTCCTCCTATAAGTTTACAAATGGAATGCTGTCCGCAAAAACCAGATATGGGGAAGACTGCCTGTATATCCCAAAAGGCCCCGCATATGGAAATACGACGTTAAGGGAGTATGTCATTAGCGAAATCTACAACAAAGGCCACCACAGTGTTCAACAAAACTTATGGTACGCTACCAAATATCTATTTTGGCCTGAAATGTAAAAGGACTTCAGAGCGCATATGGCCCAATGCCACACATGCCAGATAAATAAGGAACCTACAAAATTACCAGAAGGAAAGGCTCAGACAATTACCCTGCCATCGGAAATCTTCAAATCAATAGCTATTGACTTTGCAGGACCATTCCACAATTCATGGGGATACGACACAATCCTAGTTGCGATGGACAGGTTTTCGGGATTCACGTGGCTCATACCTACAGCTAAGCAAGTGATGGCTGCAGCAACCTGGGAATTTCTACGCAACAAAATATTTACACCCCATGGCTACCCAATATCTCTAGTAAGCGATGCTGACCCACGATTCGAGTCACATGTGTGGAGACAGCAGTGTCGATCGCTCGGCATTGAGCATATCAAGGCGGCACCAGGCTATCATGAATCTAATGGACAAGTTGAAAGGAAAATTGGGGAATTAAAGACAGCTCTTCGAAATCTAGTCAATGCAAGACAAAACAATTGGTTTGATGCCATACTGGAAACGGCAGTATACCTAAATGCAGGATGGTCAGAAACCCTTGGTATGTCACTATATAAAGCTATTCTTGGAAAAAACTACCCGCTACTCCCTCTAGCGAATTTCAAGAACTCAGCAGTACCGGCCGCCGACGAACTGCTAAACAGACATCAAGCAATCTGGAACACCGCATTTAATGCTATACGATTAGCACGATTTAGGAGCACAAGAATGGCAGCAAGATGGCACAGACACCATACACCAATAGGGAAAGGTAACCTGTTATTGGTTTATGGAAGCCTTTTCGCAACAGGATCAGGGCGAAGCAAGAAACTGCAACCGCGCTGGCGAGGACCGTTCAAGATAATTGAATATGATGACCGCACGCAAAATTACACGGTAGAAATGGATGGCAGGATGTACAGAAACCGGCAAGTGACTTTCCATGCATCTACCGGGAAACAATACTTCCCTAACGACAATAGCACCTTCCCCAAAAGAAGCCATGCAAAGCCGCCTCCAATCACGGTAAATGAAAAACCAGAATGAAATGTGGAGGTTATATGAGACCACAGGAAGCGCTATGACCGTGACCAGTTTCTGGTCAAATGGACCAGATACCCGGAAACAGAAAACAGTTGGGAACCCCTCGAAGGATTAGAGAATGTGATGAAACTAGTACACCAATGGTGGAAGGACAACAAACCAGAGGTTGAGCTACCCCCTACAATAAACCATGTAATGGTGGCATGGAGCCCAACCCTGCCAGAAATACAACACCTCCACCTAGATACTGATGAAAAGATACAAGATGGATTTTGGTCGGCCCATTTTGCGAGTGATTTCGAAAGCAGTGAAGATGAAAATCGGGTTATGAAAGATGAAGCAGCATACCTAGCTCGGCTGGCCGAAGCTGAGTACTAGGAATAACAAGAAAAGGAAACACACCATCCAACAGCCTTACGATGTCAAAGTATGAGCAAGTACCATGGAGACTGCGCTATCAGCTAATGGGACTATTGGTGAACCGTGATATTATCCCTAGACGATACCTTACACACCGATTATTCATACATGTTTGCAACAAATGCCTAGATATAACAACCAAGTCAACGGGAAGGATGTGGGGTGAAACAGTGGCTGACATATTCCGCTTCGGAAGCGGATGTTACCTGAGCACAGAAAAATGCGAGATGTGCATGGAAACGGAAGAAACCGAAATTAAATACCACCCACCTTCCCCTGAACACCTAAGTGAGGCCGATACCTAAGAGAGGCCAACAGCGAGACATAAATACCACCCGCCATTGCTCGAACTCCGCCGAAGAGAAGGAACCAGACTACAGGACCTCTAAAACTGAGAAAAATCTTTACCCTCATACAAACTTTTACTCTCTTACAAAACCTTGCCCTAACCAAGAAATGTCGACCTACGAAGAAATAAGCATCAAGGGACGAAACATTATTATGGAGGAACTACTGCACAGTGAAACGATTCTACAAGAGGCATACTGGAAAATAGTGTATGTCGACTACTGCGATGATTGCAGACGGATCAATATCGAAACGGAGGACTGGCAAGACCGGACAGTCCAAAACTACATCGACCTGCCGCATTACAAAGAATCAGGTTGCTTTGTGTGCGAAGCACCCTGCCAGGAGTGCCTGGAGAGGTGGCTGGAAGGGGCAGAATGGATGTTGCAGGACAACATGAGATTGTTGCATGATAGCGATGACGATAAGGATGGGTCCTATGAGGACTTTCAGGAGAATAGCTGGTTTACCGACTATCAGAATTTCATTAGGTTATATTAATTGGTGAAATTGTTATTTTATTTTGGGAGTGTAACTGGTACGGGTACTAGGTTATTTTGTGTTTGGGTTTCACAGTATCGTTTGATACTTGTATTATTTCGTGTGCTATCGGTTGATAGACACATTATTTTATGTTTGAGTTTCACCGTATCGTTTGATATGTGTATTGTTTCGTGTGCTATCAATTGATACACACATTGTTTTACGTTTGATTTCACAGTATCATTTGATACTTGTATTGTTTCATGTGCTATCGGTTGATACACACCACGTTTTGGAATATCGCTCATACTGGAGATAAGCGATATGCTGTACTTAAAGACTGCTGATTCCCACGATGGAAACAGCAGACTTCGACAGATAGTATTCTTAATATACTTGGTTGAACGGTTACTTCTTTGATCTCCTATTACACCCTGTTCAAAGCCTCCCTTAGTTAGCAGCGCTCGCTTCTTGTTGATCAAGAAGCCATCTGCTTCTATTGTACCGCTACGTGACTAGGGCCTGGCCCGAACACGTTACACTCTTGCAAACCTTACCCCTTTACAAAACTAAGAAATGTCAACCTACGAAGAAATAAGAATCAAGGGACGATACATTATGGTCGACGAACTAGTATATAGTGGAACCATTCCACTGGAGGCATACTGGAAGATATTTTGCGTCGACTACTGCGACGATTGCGGACAAATCGATATCGAAACAGAGGATTAGAAGGACCGGACGGTCCGAAATTACATCGACCTACCGCACTACAAGGAATCAGGTTGCTTTGTGTGTGAAGCACCCTGCCAGCAGTGTTTGGAGAAATTGCTGGAAGGGGCGGAATGGATGTTGCAGGACCACATGAGATTGTTGCAGGATAGCGATAATAATAAGGAGGGGTCCTATAGGGACTTTCAGGAGAATAGCGGGTTTACCAACTATTAGGATTTCATTAGGTTATTTTATTTGGTAAAATTGTTATTTTATTTTGGGAGTGTAACTGGTACGGGTACTAGGTTAGTTTATGTTGGTTTCATAGTATCATTTGACACTTGTATTGTTTCGTGTGCTATCAGTTGATACACACATTGTTTTATGATTGGTTTTATAGTATCAGTTGATACTTGTATTGTTTCATGTGCTATGGGTTGATACATACAATGTTTTGGAATATCGCTCATACCGGAGATAAGCGATATGCTGTATTTAAAGACCGCTGATTCCCGCAGTGGAAACAGCAGACTTCGACAGACAGTATTCTTAATATACTTGGTTGAACGGTTACCTCTTTGATCTCCTATTAAACCCCATTCAAAGACTCCTTTAGTAAGCAGTGCTCGCTTCTTGTTGATTAAGAAGCCATCTGCTTCTATTGTACCGCTTCGTGACTAGGGCCTGGCCCGAACATGTTACAATCCACCTTATAGTCAGAACTTAAAATTGCTTTATAGTTGACCTTCTTGTATGAGGAGTGCTGGAGATGGATGGTGCTTGGATCTATGTCGTCAGAAATTGCATTTTCCTACTAGAAATATAAGCTATTAGTTTGAAAATATATTAAAAAAAAGATATTTTGTACTTACTGATTTATGGAGCTCATTGTAGTCTATATTATCCTCCTGTTTATCTGTGATCTCCATAACAGGTACAGCTCTTGGCTGACATCTTATCTTGCCTTTCCTTTGGCTGTAACTACTTGTAATTTGGCCTTCTCTTGCTGCAATAATAGCTTCTTCTTTGTAGCCAACTCTTTTTTATATATATTATTATATTCATGCTTCTTATAAAGTTTGGCAAGAACTGAGATATGAAGAATGAGCTCATCCTTAATCTAACAGCAGTTAGTAGTACTGGGCTTGACTGCTTGGAGTCTGGTAATTGTTACAGCATTGAGTACAGTCTGAGAAGTTGCCTTATTATATAAATCTAAAGCTTTATTTAAGAGTATACTACTCTTATCAGAAAGTTTAACTCTGTTGGCCTCCTCTCCGATCTTATCCAGCTCTGATGTTGTCCCTACACATGTAGGTAAGACTTAAAGCCCAGAGTTTGGCTTATTAATATGTCTGGAATTTTTTCTTAAATCATATGTTGATTACTTATAGTGTAAAAATACATATACATCTTGCAGTATAATATACAAAAAGCCCTAATTTCAAAAATACCCAGTGCACCCCAAGTATAACTAGTACTATAATGTGTTCAGACTGGGGTCCTATTCACATAGCAGTATGATAGAAGCAGATGGCTTCTTGATCAAGAAGAAGTAAGCGCTGCTACCTAAAAGAGTCTTCGAAAGAGTATAATAGGGAATCAAAGAAGTGACTGTTCAACCAAGTATATTAGAAATACTGTTAGTCAAAGTCTGCTGTTTCCATTGCAGAAATCAGCAGTCTTTAAATACAACTTATTGCTTATAACCAGTATGAGTGATTTCATAAAGCATTGTGTATATCAACCAATAGCACATGAAACAATACAAGTATCAAATGATACTATGAAACCAAATATAAAACATAACCTAGTACCCATACTGGTTACAACTGGTGGTACTCAATGAACTCAGTATTGTTGATATTGGAGCTGTGTCCATCTAGAACAAGCATTCAATGATCTTTTATACCATTCTCTGAGTTGTTTTAGGTTCAAATATCTGTACCAACTAGTTTAATGTAATCTCAGTTGTAGTATAACTAGCTTTGCAGTAAGTAAAGTATATATCTGTATTTTTTTCATTGTTGATATTACTATGATGGCCTATCACATAGGCATTAGAGGTATAAATAATAAGAGATAGAATAGACTTCTCATTTCCTGTGATAGCCTTTACTACAGTAATTCAAGAGTGCTTTCTATCTTATATAATCCTCAGATTCTTCCTTCTAGTATGATACAGGATTGTCTTACCACCTCCCAAATCTATAGCAAATTATTTTTTGTCTGTATTTCAGGTATTTTCAAACTTGATATAATATTTGTAGCACATATTGTAATAGCAATTGAGATACTCTTTAGAGATTTCTAGATTAGTAGTATGTAGTCCTTGCTCATCCAACACCTTCTCCACCTTGGATTGAATCTCAGGATATCTTGTAACAAACTGATCAATCCAATACTTTCCAATTTTCACTGTTCTTCCTTTGGTCTTCTTTTACTAGTAAACTATGTCTAAAATATGTCTCCAGCAGAGAGGTATGCCTCTATTATTATAATCCTTAATTCAGTTGTCTATAATACTCTTCTCAATTATAATAGGAACTTATTACTTCTCCTGAGCCTCTAGAGTACTTGTAGTCTTTTGTCAAAGTTAGTTTTGAAGTATTGTATTTAAAGAACTAAAAATAATAGCAACTTTGTATACAGAGAGTTCAGGATGGTCAATTCTGTACTGCAAGGCTACCTGAATGACGCCCTTCCTATTAGGCTTCTTAGAAACTATCAAATATTGAATTCAGACATCTGCTATTTGAGAATAAGAAATTTTTAGAGGTATAGTAGAGTGCGAAAATGTTAGAAAAAAAAGTGAAAAAGTGAATAAAATAGTCTGCCCTAAATACTGTATACATTCGTCAGATTTTTTTTCCTACATCAACTAGTAACCTATTCCCTAACATCTATGTATTAAATCTAGAGGCTTTCGGAACCCAAGGCTCCAACAAGTGTTTGTATTAGAGTAATAAACTATGATTTTGGGATATCAAAAGTTTAGCTTTATATATTTTTTCATTATTTTTTATAGATATAATGGCTAGGTCCATAGCTTCTATTTAGTGAAATATTTGATCCTGAGATAAAATACATGATTGGTGGTTACAGTTTTTGATGTTTTTACAAGTATGCCAAAACTAACCTATTACTAGAGAGTGCCCCATAACTAGGTACAATGTATTATATATCTCTAAGTCTTATGATAGTATAGAATTTGTCATAAACCTCCTCCTCAAGGGGCAAGGTTTTTCATTATTAGGGTTGCTTCTATCAACTTCAGATAAAGTTAAGAAATAGGATAGCCCTTAGTCACCATATCATTGCTTTCTCTAAATTACAAAGAAAAAAAATAGTATATATAGACCACTCTCCACAAATAGCACTTCATCATGACCTAGACGACAGAAGAGATATCAGCCTTTGACAACTTGAATGTCCTCCATAATCGTCAGCAGCCATCACTCGATACATGCGCTAAATGAACCACCCGCATTCTGTTCTTTCAACAGACAGAGGCATGTGTACATAAATTTTCTACGGCAAAAGGGAAGGGAAGGAAAATGAAAAGAAACCGGTACCAGATAGACCCCGTGCACCAAGCAGAATCACCAAACCCCAGGGGGAGTAACAAAAGCTTTCATAACCCTGAACATCCCCACTAAGTTACTCCACAACCACCGGATGAGCCAAAGGTAACTAAGTGGTCTAATCGGCAAGGGAAACGGCAGAAAGTGGGGACAATTAACTTTCAAGAGCACCAAAGATCCTGGAACACGGACTATGGTCAGGACCACAACCGAGTAGTGAAACTGTACTCTTCTAGGAGAGGGCTCACACTTACTATTCTATCACCATATGTGATGCGAGTGATGCCCTATGGTCCTGCTAGTGGACTACCGCACTACACCATACCATACATAGGCTTTCAATCATTACCTCCTTCACGGTATCTCACACCTATTGCGCCCATCCGCCCACACTCTAGCCAATCAGCGTGACAGCGAGCCAGCGAGCCAGCGATGAAAATGACTACAAATAATACATATTCCAACCAACTCACCGGACTAGAGTGCCCCCCCCCCTTTCTACCACACCCCCCCAACCACCTCTACCAGGCCCTCAAAACATTCCCCCACACCTCAAACCCAGACCCACCAACCTCAACTACCAGAAAATCAGATAAGGTATTCGGTAAAAAAAAAACCACGAATACAGTATGGTGGAAGCCGTCTAGACACAGTACTAAGTGGGACACTCCGGGGGACGCAACGGGGGACGCCTTGGCATTAAATTTTGCTGAACAACAATGGGTTGAGGTTTAAATTACTAGGGTACTTCATATATTTTCTCCATTATAATAGTATGACATTACTTATTTTTATGCATGAATCAAAGAGCTGGAATTATTGCTTATATTCAGGGGCAACATGAGGTTTCTACTTTTTGATTATGTCATACCTCAAGTACGTTGTTGGTTGGCCCTATATACACGGTTTTTCTACCCTAATTTTACCAAGGCGTCCCCCGTTGCGTCCCCTGGAGCGTCCTACTTAGTACTGTGTCTAGACGGCTTCCACCATAAATAGACTTTAGCAGGACCGCCCCACCGCCCACTACGGGGGGAACAGAAATCATTCATTTAGGAGGTGGCTGTTGGAAGGAGGGAGGAAA
>PYWC01000141.1:71225-106516 GCA_003182015.1 Tuber magnatum | reverse complement strand
GGCTACCCCCGCCAACCTCCGTGAGGTCACCGTTCGAGCCCGGGGGGGACGACACAAGCCTCACCGCAGCACGCCGACACATCCCCGACCGAGAGCTGAGCGAGTGCCCACGTAAACCCACCTTTCACTCGGTTTCTCGCCAAAGTGATCCTCATTGAAAATCGCTCGTGGTGGGAATTGTGCGATGGAACCACCCCCTCCCGGTGAACTGCCGGATAGGCTTGTCCAAGTGGGGTTGGTAAGGGAGCGGGGATTGAAAATTTCGGTCCCCTTATCCGCTTCTCTTCGCTTGCTCTAATCGCTGGTATATATCTAGATTTGGTTTTCGATTAACTGAGCCAATTGCACCTTAGTCTCGCCGCCTAGGACTACACTCCGCACATCCTGGTTAGGCATTCATCCCACAAAAAAAAAAAGCCAACCTTGCAGGTTTTCGTGCAATCACCTTATCCACTACTCCACAATGTTACTATATAAACCCCTGTAGCGCAGCGTTCCCAACAGATATGATAATCCCGAGAGTAGTTGCGATCATGCACAATCACTCATTTCACACCTTCCCTCGAGTGGCCATGTCTGCAATCCCAAAACTCCCTAACAAGCAGAGCAGTCCCCCTATCTTACCCACACATACTTCCCAAAAATCTAACCTACTCGACCCGCAACATCCGGCACGGGTCGATCAATTCAACTCAAACGAGAACCTCTCTCTGCCTTGGAGCGCACTCGCTCCAGCTAAGTTTCGGATACCATAGTGTACACCAACACCCGTCCACCCCCTCCAGACCGCTGAATATACAAGATCAAGAAAATTAAGGAAAAGAGAAGAGTGGCGTCGTCTTAAAGGTCTAAGGAAACATTTACAAAGGAGAAAAAAGAGTTTTGGTTACAACTTTTGTGAAAACCGATAAGAGAAATGGGGTGGATGGAGAGGAAGAGCACCAAGAAGAGGCAAGCGTGTAAAGAGAAACGGGGGAAGAAAGAAAAAAAAGAAAGGAAAAACGAAAATAACTCCAAGACCCATCATCTATAAAAGACATACATACAGGGAAGCAATCAATCAAAGACCAGCGAAGCAAAGTTAAATCAAGCACATGTATCGTAGCAAAGGAGAAAACATAACCACAGTGGTCAAGACGATTAAATGAAATCCCTAGCACTCTTCTGCAACTCAATAAGCCTCCACCCGCCTGTCTCCTGATTCACCACTTCATCGGGCAGTCTGGTGATCCCAATGGCGTACGTAACCTGCTGCACCTTATCCTCCATGCCCGCCTTCAACTCGCCCGTCTTCAAGTCTCGATAAACGTGCACCTCCTGCGTCCTACAAGTGATGATGAAAACCGGTACTCCACCCGGCTCGAGGATCCTCGCGGCGAGGATATCCACATTCCTGATATCCAAGACTCTCCCATCGAGCTTAAGTCCATTGGTAGTGTATTGTTGGTTCAACGCCGCGTAGACGTTATACTGCGCGGCGCTTAGCCAGGCTTTAAGTACGTCTGTATCCCCCTTACAGTAAGCGTCGAGCACTTCGGGCAATATGTACTCGCGCAGCTCGCGCAGGAAGGGCTCGACCTGGAAGTTTGGGTCCATTTCTCGGAATTTGCGGATTACGAGGGCAGTTTCGTTCTCAGCGAAGAAGCCGGCGAAGCGGTCAGCGATTGAGCGGGTTACAGATATTACTGGGTTGTTGGATTCTTCATAGGATTTGCGCATGGTGAAGAGAGATTGCATGAGTTTGTTGCTATCGCGGAAGGTTCGCCAGGATTCTTTCCATGCAGAGTCCTTGTGTAGGGTCACGTTTGTTCCCGCGCTTGGGCGATGTTAGCTAGAAGCCCCCGAACAATGGGAGAAGGTGGAGGACGGTACTTCGGATTCTCTTCATGTTTCTCGATTCTAACACCGCCTTTGCTCCCCCTTAGCAATCTCTGTCGCTTACGCTCCTCCCGCTCCAAGTATCCACCATACCGGCTACTGCTCCCGTCGTCAATCACCTCCTTGACGTTCCCAACCACGTCCTTATACACCTTCGTCTCCCGCACCGGCTTAGTTATGGTCGCTACGCCCTCTCCCGTCTTCCGCACCGCCGCTCGGCCGACTTTAACCACGGGGGTCTCCCAAGTCCATACCGCACCCTTACCAACTGCCGAGGCAGTCTTGCCCAGGGTCTCGGCGGCCTTCCCACCAACCTTTTCAGCAACTTGTGCGGTGGTGCCGTACGCTTCCCGAGCCCTCTTCACGGCAGGTGATTCAGTGAACTGCTGGGCGCTGGAGGCGAGTTGCTTTGTCGACTCCTGCCATTCTTGGGATTTCTTGAATTCGGATTGAAGGGTTTCGTAGAATACCGTCAAGGGAGATTTATCGCCATGTGGGGGAGGTGGTGGGGGCGGTTCTTTCTTCTCTCGCTCCTCTTCTTGTCCCCCTTCCTTCTCCTTCTCCCTCTCTTCTTCTGCGCCGGAGGAGGAAGAAGCCCTTGCTCCCTCCCCACTATTGCTGTTATCGGCAGACGTCTCCGCTTTCTCACATAGTGGCCGCAAGGTAGAAAACCCACTCCGAAGAATACCAAACCTTGCCAAACTACCCCTCCTAGGCAAACGTAGCGGATCCCAAAGTACCCGTTGATTCCCACCAATTCGAAAAGCCGAAGTCGAGTATCGGCTTGCCGCCACTGCTGCTGCGAATGACGCTCTTCGTAAAGGATACATAACGACCTCCAAACCAAGCCCCAAAGATCGATGACACCCGGAGTTTGTTGACGGGAGGCAATTACTCAGAGGAGGGGGGGGGTGGAAAAAAGAAAGAAAGAAAAGGTCCGAACGAAAATCGTAATCAGGATAGGAATGGCAACCGGTTCCTGTGGTGGAAGGTTCTTCTCTTCTTCCGAAAAACGGCTGGCTCGCAAGTTGGCCTGCGGGTGAAGAACAGAGCATGGGGTTACCCGGCTCGAATGCGGGTTATTTGTATCAAATCATTGGTTTGTTCGACAGCCGCAGCGATTCGGACAGGAACGCCCCAAGTGTTGTAGAACCTTATTGACCAAACCATACAGTACCGTATTCAAGTTGCGGTGGATTACAATAGATGATCATAGTAGACGCTATCGCTTATACTATAAAATACCGATGATCCAAAATACAACGCTCCCATAACTCCCGGAGCCCCCCTCCCCCTTATAGATAAGAACAAGAAATAATAAAGACTGTTCCCAGACCCAAGCACTGTGACAGCAATAATAGCAGTTTTCAACACTAGAGCATCCCATCGAACCCCAAGAATAATCATTGGACCGTCTTACGGCAGCTCAACCCAAAGGGTAGAATGCGCAATACCACTATCACACATCCTCCCGGGGCACACACATCGCCCCATAGTTGCAACAGTCCAACGATCATCGCTTCGATTATCATAAGTTAGGTACCATATTAGGATATCCCACTCAACTCTACGCCAACTATCGTCAAATGCCGATGTACAGTACTTTCACCTCTCCCTTCTCCCTCCCCCCGTGGAATGTCACTCATATATGCCATAAAACGCCACGTACATACAAGAACGGAAAGAAAGGGAAGGGAAGAAGGGACCGGCTTCTGAATAAACGCATGACAGAGCAAGAAAAAGAACCAATCAGTACAATAATGTATAAGAGCAGAAAGGAAGTTTGGATAGCAATAAAACATAAACCTCGGTAAGACAAAGAGCAAACACCCGGAAAAACAAAACACAAGTTTTGTTGAAGGATAAAGGTTGACTTTAATGCCTGCCTTCGTTGAAAAGGGTGGCAAAAATTGTTAGAATGAAAAAAGCGAAAAGGGAAATCAAGCAGGAGGCAAATCCAGGTGTTATTAGTCGGATGGTTGGAGAAGGCTTCGTGACTAGAATTTGAGGCCTCTGATCTTTTGGTATAAACTTGTATCCAAGAAATTAAAGTTTGGATCCAAAGAGCAGAACTCGTGTTTGTTCAATAACGTCGCAGCAGTTGGCCTCTCAGAAGGCTCACTAAGAGAAAGTTAACTGAGGACACTCCCATATGGAACACAAAAGCATAACTCACACCGTATGACAATCAGCCAAGAACCCAATGGCACTAGGGCTAATAACTTCTGCGACATCGTCGGGAATCGGAGGGGCCTGGCGCTCGCTACCAAGTTTGTAGATAGCTCCGATCGCTTCCTCTTTGCTCCAGGGACGGCGGCCAGCAAACATTTCGAGAACCACGCACCCGAGGGACCAAATGTCAATTTTAGCGCTATAACCCTGACCCTCGGGCCTAATAACCTCAGGAGCCATCCAGAACACGGAGCCCTGCATTGAGTTTCCAGGATCATCGCCATAGATATTGTCTGTAGTTGGTGGTTAGGTACATGGAACTCAGCATGAGAATATCGTGTCACTTACCGCTCTTCTTAGAAATCCCGAAATCGGAAATCTTGCAGGTTCCATCTATGTCCAACAAGATATTGTCGGCTTTTAGGTCCCTATGAAGGATTCCTTCTCTATGTAGATATTCCAATCCGCTCAGCGTTTGTCTAGTCAAACTTCTTACAACCGGTTCTTCGAAAGGGCCGTGCTTCCTTAAACAACTGCCAACGCTGCCACCGGAGATGTATTCTAGAAAGATACTCATGTTCATCTCCTTCCTCTCGCACCCGAGGTACTGGACAATATTAACATGGTCGAGATGTTGCATGGTCTCGATCTCCTGGTTTAGCGCCGCAATCATCTCTTTCTGTCGGTCACTATCATTGTCTGACAAGCCTTTCGACACCTCCACTTGCTTGACAGCCAAAAACTCTCCCGTGGTTGCGTTCATGCCAAGGTAGACTCGCCCATAGGTGCCCTTGCCAATCAACTGACCCTTGAACCACCGGAAGGTAGCTTGGCGCTTGATTCCACTCTGTTGTTGAACTGGTGGCGGTGCCTGTTGTGCCTGTAATATAGCTCCACGTTTTGTAGGCGTGACTTCAATCAAGCGGGCCCCGAACATCTTTGTACTCTTTCTGCGAGAGATATCGCCAGATTTCGAGCCAGCTGTGTTTGTTTGCGTGAACCTCTTTGATTTTTCATGGGCACCCTTGGCAACTTCACGGATAGACTTCAACCGGACCAACTGTGAGCGGCCGGTATTTCTCTGTGCGACTGTTGGGACATTCTTGCCCTTGCTAACGGGGGGAGGTGGCGGCCCCATTGCTCCTGGGGGCTCAGATGCACTCGGAGATTCCGATGGGATATCAGCCAGTTGGTATGAGAGAGGCTTGTTCTCAGTGGCAGGTGAAGGTGAGGGGGGTGGAGACACGCCAACTTCGTCTGGGATAGGTTGATCCAAATTCAAGCCCGGGAAGAAATCGTCAAGATGATCAATAAGTGCTTCGGCGGGAGGACGTGACGCCCATACGTCCTCCTTACCAAAGGACTCCCGACGGCCCAAGCGCATATAATCAGCCGGGGAATGGGCTGATGCTGCGGCAGAACCCGGGGCAGATATGCTATGAGAAGCAGGAGAGTTCAGCCCCAATTTATCATCTCCTTCCTCGAATTCAGGGGAATTCATTGCACCGTTACTTCCACTGGCAGTCGCAGATGTAGTGGGTGTGGCTTTGAAGGTAACATTCTTGGTAGCAATTGTCAACGTAGGTCTAGGCGAGTCCATATTTCTCTCCTCGGTCTTAGGGAACTCGGTTTTCGGTTTTTCGCCCCGCGAGGAGATTGGTATCGCAAACAAGCCATCATCCTCATCACTGTCCTCGTCTTCCTCCCCCTCCTGCGCTCGAGGTTCTGCACTTGTGGGCGTAGCCTGGGAAAGGAACTGAACATCGTTTCCCTGAATGTCTATTGGAGCACCCACTGGGAGTGTTGACTTTCGGATACCAAGGGGAACGTCGCGATCGCCTGGGCTGATTTCGGGAGAGCTTTGTCGCGGGAGAGGTGCCGTCGGTATCTGCAGGGTAAGCTTCTCAGGCCCCGCTTCATACTCTGGCTGATAGTCAGGTATCTTAAACAATTGATTCCCTTTGCCCCACGTAAAGCCAGGGCTACTAGGGGTCCCACCTGACTGAGGGCTACTCGTGCCCGAGTGACCAAAATCTACCGCAGCCATTGTTCGTGGCCTCGGCGATTCCTGGATCTGCTGCCCTTGTTGCTGATACTGTTGTTGCTGCTGGCGCGGAGCCGCTTGTTGGTTATACGATGGCAAAGACGGTGCGGAAACTGACTCGCGAGGCACATGGGGAATTGGTGTTCTGGTAATCTGTGCGGATAAAATGCCTGCCGATATCAGGGAGGATCCGATTCCCGTGACTGGACTCTGGCGATCCTCGTGTAAGGGTGACACTCCCTTTCTCCAAGCCCTCTCCGACATCTCGGGTGCCTTCTCTATAGCAGCAGCCGTCCTATCAGTACTCACTCTCCTAGTCGCCGGAGCGTAACGCCCACCAGCATCCGCCGGCAAGCCTCGCCCGAAGTCACTCCCTACCCTGGAGATAGATCCTATCGAGCTACGATTGGATGGCGGTGGTGGTGGTTTGCGTTGTGGTATCAATGTCTCCATTTTAACATCCTCATATGGCGAGGGCCTGGGGTTATCAAAATCAACCACTCGCCCACTGCGGGTTGCTGTTTGCACCCTCTGGAAACCTGCAGACGGCCGCTCCGTATCGGTTTCCTTCTCCTTCTTCTTCTTAGTCAACCTCCCTGTTTGCTGTTCTTGCTGCTGCTGCTGTTGAGCAATTGTTTCAAGTCCCTGACGGCGGATCTGCGCAGCTGCTCCTAGCTGATTGGTGCCAGCGGAGCCTTTATGAGGAGTACCATGGGTCAACACTGCAAAGTTTGTACTTGGTGATGGCTCCTCATCGAAGAAAAGTTCATTTTTGCGTACTGTCGAGGGCAAACCAGTATCGCTAGGTGAGCCATTTGTAGCGGTTCGAAGTAGAGGCTTTAGTGGTGGTGGTGGTGGTGATTCAGAATAGTCGTTCTCCCAACCAGTGTACGATGAATATGCAGAGCCTGGTTCCGGCATATGATCATTTGGTGATGGCTGAACCGATGAATGCGGGCCCGGCGGTGTCGGGCCAATACTAGGTGTGGGGATAACATTAATCTTAGGCCCTTGATCCTGGTGTCTCCTCAGAAGAGCCAACCGTTCTCGCAAATCATCCAAGTCGTCCCTGGGCTGATTACCCGAACCATTTAGGCCCGTGTTAGGGAGTGTCTCAGCTGATCCGGCGATATCACTCTGCTTCAATGTCGAATCTCCCGATGAAATCAAAAGATGGGGAGAGGAAGATCGTCGATTCAGTTGTTTTTGTGTTCTTTCTATTTGCAAAGGTTGAGGTTTTGAGCCGGTATTGGCGAGACGGCTTGGGGGGTCCGAAGCATAGCTCTGAGGGGGCGGTGTACTTGATAATATTTGTCCGATAGAGCTTTCTACTGGCAAATCAAAAGCAGACATCGGCACCGGTTGCACAAAGAACTTCAAACTAGCTATACCATCTCCTCTAGTTTGGCAAGACAGTTTGAGCATCTGGTCCGTCAAAGTTTCCTCTGCAACAGAAATTAAGTCATCAGCTCCCCGATATTGCAATGTTATTGAGGAGGAGTAAACAGGGAGGGGGACATTCTGTCCGTAGATTATATATAGCTTACCGTTCGGTTCCTGACCAACCTCAGTCAGATGAATCGCTGCTGCATCATAGTCATTGATCCCAAGATTGCGGCAAATCTCCTTTCTAATCTCCCCCCCTTTTTCTAAGCTCGTCACATCTATAGATACCCATACCTTTCCGTCTCTTGTTGCGAACACATACACCGACTTGCCGCTCTTCAGAGTTCCCCCACCAGGAACGGACCTTGGATTACCTCCCCTCCGCCCCAGGGCATCCACAGACGAAACTGAGACCTGATCAAGTGAAGAGTCACTTGCATTACCCTCAGGAATTGTAAATGGTAGATTCGGGGTGCCCGGCCCCGTAGGAGAACCATCCTCGTTATCATCATCAGAAGGCTCCCTCCGGAACTTTTTCCGAAACCTATCCACCAGACCAGAACTACTCGACCTCCCATCATAGTCCTGGCGAACAATTGGCCGTTCGTTCGGCGTGATGCCCAAAATAATAAGCGCTTTCTCCTTCCCTTTCCCATCCCCAGGCCTGTGGTTCACGGTACCCGATGCGACGGACTCTTGGGAATTTGATTTTCCATGACGAGTCGAGATGGGCTCATGACGGACTACGGACTGATGTCCCAGGTGCGGAGAATTTCGTGGACTGCTGGAAAGCGCCTGTTTCCCAAATACATGGCCATCGATTGGGTCGCGTATACCAGCATCAGAATTTGATGGGGAATGTCTAGAAATCTGGTCAGCAGTAGCCAAGGCTCCCTTTGAGAATTCATTTCTGGATCGCGATTCCGATGTCCCCACTCTATGTTGCAGAGTATTCTCGCTTCCGCCTCGCGGAAGAAAAGGTTCCGATGCATTGTGAGACCCATCGGAATAAATATTGGAAGTCGGAAATGTAGCTCCTCTTTGTGTAGGAAATCGAGTCTGAACAGGAGACCTCTGAGACGTGCCTCCCATCATTGCTAGCGATTCTCCGTTCTCAGGGGGGTTATGTCCAACGGGTGGTGGGGTATTTGGGATTTCCTGGGAGAGCTTTAATATCTCCCGGACCATCTTTTTAATGTTCCTAGCCGCCAGCTTCTCCTTAACAGGGTCAGCGCTCGGGCCGCAAATCCGTAGAACCTCAGGGAGTACGATCTGTAGTAGACTCGCAGAATTGTGTTGCCCCATTTCTAGAAAGCCTGCCCCGTGTATGTTGAGATTACGGAAGGCCTCCTGCCATTCCTCAGAAAATTCATGTCGGTTAAGATAAGCAACAACACTATCCAAAGTCCAAACAGTAGCCACATCGGGCGAAAGGGGACCCGCTGCATTTGACACAAGGGGTGATTGTTGAGAATGAGAATGAGACACATGAGAAGAACGGGTGATTCCATTAGAGACGCTACGGCTGCCCGCCAACGCTGACGCAGATGCGGAAGAAGTGGCTGTAGCGGACGTCATGTATTCACTATCGGTGTTCGATTCGGTCCTAGTAAAGGAGGAAGCTATACTCTCGGAGGATTGTGTGGATTGTTGTCGGTACACGAGTGGTTCAGGCGGACGATGAGGGGGGTGATGCGCATGAGGGTGGGCGTGAGCATGCAGGTGAGGAGTGTAGATTGGATTATTGTTACCGTTGGTTAAACCGTTCTGGTGGGGTACCGACAAAGGCGGGAGTTGGGGCTGGGGCAAGGAGGCTGCGGAAGAGGATGCGGAGGGTTGGTGAGGTGCGTATGCACCGTACTGCTGTTGCTGTGGGTGGTGATGATGAGAGGCGTAGTGGTAATTCATCATACCCTCCCGCCCATGGCTCCTCCCAACACTAGCCTGGTGGGGCACATAACCCGCATCCTTCGCCGGCGGAAGAGGCGGAGGCGGAGGGGGTGGAACCATCATCCCACCCTGCACCGGCGGCGATCCAACGGGAAATCCATTTCCGGTGACTCCACCCCCACCTCCTCCACCTCCTCCAACGCCTCCGTTACCATCCCCCCGAACCCTGCTACCACCATCCAGTACAGGCGTCGACACATGGCGAAGACCCATTCCTACCGGATGTCCCTGCATCATCGAATTCCTTGAGGGTTGCCGTGGTTGTAGTCCTCCAAAGTTCATCGCGCCTACATTGGATGGCGAAGAATCAGCACTCGTGTGAGCCCTAGGTCGGTTCTGGGTTATTGTGGGGTATGCTGAACCGGCGCCGAAGGTTGGTATAGGTAGCGAGTTTCCGTGGAACGTGGGTATCTCCGCAGCGTTCAAAATGACAGAATCTACGGGATCGTGCAGGGTGTGATTTCCTGAACCCCCTCCCATACCTCCCGGCGAAGGCGTGCTACTATGAACCGCGTTGTGTTGTGAGAGAGCGCTCGCTGAACGTTGGCGTGAACCCATTGATCGATGGCAGCCCCACTTCAGTCCTCTTTTTTGTTACCGTACTGCTTTATTTTCCCTCAAAGACTTGGGAGAGTTGGGGAGGATGGGCTAAACGAAAGCTGAAGCGTTCGCTGCCCACTATCATGTGTCGGTGAAGAGAGCGAGTGGCTGCCGACAGACTATTGGCTGGCCGCGTGCGGGCGACTCCACCCAAGCCGAGCTCAGCAGGCCGTTACCAGGCCCCGAATTTCCCCAAGAACACGATGGCCCGCCCTATCCAACTCTCCTTTACCGTTTCGCACTCGACTGGGCAGATAGATGGGTGAAGGTTGGCTCGCTTTGTCCACTTTTTGTTGACAGAGATCGTTGTCGGTGTTTGCTCCCCCCTCCCCTCGAAGTAGTGGATGAAGGAATGAACAAGGCGCCAAAGGATCAGGGCAGTTTGTTGTTTCGTCCGTCGTTCGATGGGGTTGTCCAGCACAGCCTTTTGGGATACGGTACGACCCCCTGCTACCACACCCCCAAGCTTGCCTCCAATTTCTGTGAGCGCTTTCTCCGCCTTTCGTTTACTTTTTTGGGCTGTGCTTTCGGCTGTCCCACAGCCCCTGCACCAAAAGCTGGTTCTGCGAGCCAAAATTGCCACCCCCCTCTTCCAGGCTTCATCAGGGCACTAGGCATAAAAAAGGCATTCAAAAGAAGTACCGAAACACCAGTTTCTCGCCAGCAGAGAGGAAAGGTACAAGTGGAGATTGGTTCTCAGCTTCATGATCACCAGCACGAGCACAGTGCTTATCTCCCAGAAAATGAGGTTTATACCCAATCAGATTCGAGGGAATCCGCTGGGGACCCGGACAAACGTAATCCCGTTACATTACAACACCTTACTCATTACTCAAACTGCCGAAACAGAGAGAATACTTTCTGTAACCGTCGAGATTTCAGGAAACCGCCATTTCTGATACTCGAGTGCTGTACTGTACCCGAGCATACTCTCGACCTTCGTGCTCACCGACTTCAGGGGTCGTCGACACCAGACCGCCAATCAAGCATGAGCCGTTCCTGCCAAGTCTACCATGCAAGTGCCCGGCAGCGCACTGTAATGGTTCAAGTGCTCGAGTACTCGTACAGTACCGGTGCAGTACAGCACCCTGCGTGGGGACTTCAATTTCCCATAAGGCTTACGGAATGTTAAATCTCGTCGCACTCCCGCGTGGGATACCATAATACAGTATCCACGAGAGATTCTCCAGAATCCCCCAGCCCTCGTCCCTCGGTTCTGCGAGTGCAGAGAAAGAGAAAGAGAGAGACCCAGTTGGGGGTACAGCACTTATTATGGATGGGGAGCACATATCATAAACCACGCTACACTACACAACGACAAAGACCTTACCTTACTACGGTACTGTACTCGTACTCGTACTCGAGTACACAAATGGGTCTGATACGGCATACTCCCCCCCCCCCTCCCGACAGTAATATAGGCACAGCCACGTCCGTAAACTTCTCATACCGGTACCACCGGTAGCACTCTTCCTTGCACCCCAAGAATAATGCCTACAGGTACCACAATAAGGGGAGAGCAAGAGCCCTTTGGATGACCGTTTTCGGTAAACCCCCCTTTTTTTTAATCACAATCCTTCCCTACTCGAGTACCGAACAATAGCAGAGCGTTTCCGAGGGCCAGTAGTACTTGGAAGGACACAGAGGCTTTGTGGACGCGGCTGTAGATAGCTCTGAGACTCGCATCGTGCCGGCACTGTACTGTACAAATGCAGCACTGGTACCGCCCGCCTACCATCCTCAAGACGAACCATCAAGAATATATATATAATATATAATACACATATACAGTATAACACACATATATATATACATACCGTATTACAGGCGTCCGGTGCACCAGAGACCTTCCGTCATATTGTTCAACGCCCTTCGCTGGAGGAACACCGGCAAGGGGAGGATCCTGAGATGTTCAACATGGCACCGGAGTTGGCACTATGATATGGGAAAATAGTGAGGGAGAAATGGGGCTGATGATGAAATTCTTCTCCTACCGGTATTTTGGGACGCTGGACAGGTTTCCCCGGTCTGATTGGGGGTTCTTCCATTTACAAGAGAGGCCAATTTGGGGTCCCAGGTAAGAATTGTTCTCAATAATGGTAATTATGGTGATTTCGATTTTTATCATTTATTTGTTATGTTAGGGGGTTGATGTTGCTTTTGTTTAAGGGGTTTCTTAGGATGCACTCGAGTACTGTACCGGTATGATACCTTAGAGTGTAAGCCATGGATCCTCCAGCGCCCATCACACATTCTACGAGTATTGTATTTATGGCACAAATAAATCCGAGGATTTAACAAAAAAAGATTAAGGGCAAGTCCGACTGTCTGTGGGTTTAGGAGGTGCTAAAACCGCAAAACGCAAGCTATCATACAACCTGCAACTGTAGTTATTATAAGTTAGCATAATCTGCCCAAATGAGCACCAAGGCAGCATGTCTGGTTGACACACAGATTAAAGCCAAGGAACGTATGATATTATGATACTTTGTCTACCGTATTCTCATCACTCCGGGTATGATATCATATGATATCTGGTAAATAAATTTGAAAAAAATTATCGTATCATACTCAGGAAAGAAAATCAAAAAAATAAAGAGTTAAAAACCAAAAAATTAAGAATTAGAAAAATTAAAAAAAATTAAATTTTTTTTAGAAAACTTAGAAAAAAGAAAAGAAAAAAAGAGGAAAATAATAGTATCAGGGCTTGGATACTTATTTTTCCTTATTTTTTAATATCATACCCATTGTTGAGAGCGACAGTAGTATTGTTGTAATGTCATCATACAACTTTGCAAAAAAAAATAGGTTTCTCCTATTTTTTGAAAAACTTTTATTCCTCTACGGTAGTTCAATTATTGTGATCTGGTGTCGGCCGGACATGCTGGCCGCTCCAGAGCAAAATACGGTAGAGTTTTTGCTGCAAACCCCTAGAATTAGGGTCAAAACGAAGGATCGTTCGGGGCGGCAGCTAGACGCCCCCAAAAAATTAGGGGCATTCAGTCCCTGGTTGAAAGGAAATAGTTTTTTTTTTTTCGAGTGCAGTTACGAGTTGATCTGTCAGTTTTTGTACGAGTACTCGAGTACAGTATGGTATCGTATGATATGCAAAGAGGCGTTACACACACACCAAAAGTCTTTCCGCCCGAAAAACTTTGCATAAAGGTTTTTTCCAACCCTTGAGGGGGGGGGGGGCTGAATGCCACCAACCAACTGCATAAGTTTTGCCTAGGGTTTGGGACGACTTATGCCCGGAAACCACACCACCAACTGCAGCGCGCATTACCTGCTGCGGGATGATAATATGATAGACTCCCGGGAGATGCCAGCCTTCGTACGCCCATACTCGCACATCAAACGCTAAAATACAAGTAACGATAAAAGGGCATGATACTGGAGCCCCCCCCGGAGGATTAGGTGCAAAACCCGGTGTGGATTGGTTACCGTAACCTTTGATACCCCTTGGATTTCTGAGACATACAGAAATGCATCATCGCAAAAGCAAAGAAGCAGGAGGGGGAGGAGTGTACGAGTATCATGCTCCGGACAAATGGATATGTACGAGTACTGGTGGGTGAATATGATAACGGTTTGCTACTGTCGAGAAAAAAGCTGACGTACTGGTATCGGGGTGAGACGTTGTGGGTGCTCCCCTGGCAGTTTGCTCGAGTACGATATGGTCTTGGTTGTGGCGTTTATAACAAAACAAGCCCATTTTTTCATGCTCCTGCTAAAGGGGGGTATCGTTTTTAGGATTAGAATTTAAAAAGAAAGAATGAAAAAGTATCATAAGCTTGCGAGTATTCGTTCTCTGCTGCCTTTGTTGTGTAAGCTTGGCAAATATCATAATATTATCATAACAGAAACGATTAACTCAGCGTTACCCTGCCTCACGATACCGGCGGATCTCATAAGTATCCGGCGGACACCTTGATGCCAAGGCCCACCCAACCGCCTATCCTTGGTGTCAAGATCTCCGGATACCTTTGAAGTTCACGAGTACTGGCACCCGAGCATAATGCGGGCACTAGACGCGGACGGGTATTGCTCCGCAAGCTAGCCCAAACCACTGGCAACTGTTCTGTTCTCTAAATTTCCGGTGGATATCCCACTTGCACGGCATGATATGATACCTTTTTCCCCTTTTCCCTTTCATGCTAGGATAGCAGATGCCGGTAGAAGGTCCATAACGGCAACGGGACTCTGTCCAGCAGGAGTTTGTTTAAAGTCGGAAACCATACCCGAAGCGGAAGGAAACTTTTCGAAAATCGAGAGAAATACGAAAAATAATACCGGTAGTATGGTTCCGGAAGACTAAACTCTGTACCAACTTTCTGACAAAAAAAGTGACAATTCTTTTGTGACGCCAAGTGTAACATATTCAAAAGAGCAGCCCTAGCCCCTCCACAATCATGAAATTACTCAAGAGATAGAGATATGAGTGAGAAACAATGTTTGAAGTCCCTAGAATTGGTAAATAGAGCCTCATTAAGCATATTTAAAGTTTTATCCTCTAGGAGCTATGATAATGACCCGTCTTCTTTCTGACACCTCCCAAATCACCGAATTCATCCTTTCTTAAACACCTCGATTAACAAAATCTCTATTCACCAATTCCGAAAACCCATCGGCCTCCCCTTAAGCAATATTGTAACGTGTTTGGGCCGGGCCCTAGTCATGTATCAGTGTGATAGGAGCAGATGGCTTCTTGATCAACAAGAAGCGAGCGCTGCTAACTAAAGGAGTCTTCGAACAGGGTGTAATAGGAGATTAAAGAAGTAACCGTTCAACCAAGTATATTAAGAATACTGTCTCTCGAAGTCTGCTGTTTCCATCATGGAAATCAGGGGTCTTTAAATACCACATATCGCTAATCTCCAGTATGAGCGATATTCCAAAACAATGTGTGTATCAACCGATAGCACACGAAACAACACAAGTATCAAACGATACTGTGAAACTAAACATAAAACAGTGTGTGTATCAACCGATAGCACACGAAACAATACAAGTATCAAACGATACTGTGAAACCAAACATAAACAATCTAGTACCTGTACCGGTTACACTCCCAACATAAAATAACAATTTCATCAAATAAAACAACTTAATAAATCCTAATAGCCAGTAAATCCGCTATTCTCCTGAAAGTCTGCTTAGGACCTATCCTCATCGTTATCGCTATCCTGCAACAATCTCATGTCATTCTGCAACATCCATTCCACACCTTCCAACCATCTTTTCAAACACTCCCCACATGACGCTCCGCGCACAAAGCAACCTGACTCCTAGTAGTGTGGCAGGTCCACAAAGTTCCATACTATCCGGTCTTCCCATTCCTCCGTCTCGACATCGATTCATCCGCAATCCTCTCAGTGATCGATGTAGAATATCTTCCAGTATACGCTTTCTGGAATTATCTCTCGGTACAGCAGGTACCCCAAAATGAGGTCTCGTCCCTTTATGCTAACTTCTTCATAGATCGACATTTTGTTTCTTTCGCGTAAGGATAAGTTTTTGTAAGTGGGTAAAGGTTTGGAGGTATGGTGGTTTGGTCTGTTTTCTTCAGCATGTTAGAGGGATGGTGGGTGGTATTTATGTTTCGGTGGTGACCACGCTTAGGTGTTGGCCTCGCTTAGGTGTCCAGGGAAAGAGGGGTGTTGCTTAATTTCGGTTTCTTCCGTCTCCATGCAACCATCTCATTTTTCTGTGCTCAGGTAGCACCTGCTACCGAAGCGGAAAACATCTGACACTGATTCTCCCTACATTCGTCCCGTCGATTCTGTTGTTATTTCTAAGCATTTGTTGCAGATGTGTATGAATATTCGGTGTGTAAGGTATTGTCTAGGGATAATATCATGGTTCACCAACAGTTCCATTAACTGATGGCGCAGTCTCCAAGGCACTTGCTCATAGTTTGACATCGTAAGGCTGTTGGATGGAGTGTTTTTTCCTTTCGCTATTGCCAGTACTCCGCCTTGGCCAGCTGGGCTAGGTATGCTGCTTCATCTTCCATTACCCGATTTTCATCTTCGCTGCTTTCGAAATCACTCTTGAAGTGGGCTGACCAAAATGCATCCTGTATGCCTTGGTTCGTGTCCGGGCGCAGGTGTTGGATTTCTGGTAGGGTTGGGCTCCACACTACCCTCACATAGTTTATCGTAGAGGGTAGCTCGTCCTCCGGTTTGTTGTCTTCCCACCATTGAGTCACCAATTCCATTGCATTTTCTAATCCTTCAAGGGGTTTCCAGCAATTCTCTGTTTCCGGGTACCCCACCCATTTCACTAGGAATTGGTTGTGGTCATACCGCCTTCTGTAGTCTCCTATGGTTTCCACTTCCCATTCCGGTTTCTTGTTAACCACGATCGGGGGTGGTTTTGCATATCTCCTGGCAGGGAAGGAGACACCATCGTTAGGGTGGTATCTTTTCACGGTAGATGCATGGAATGTCGCTTCTCAGTTTCTGTACATTCTGCCATCCATTTCTACCGTGTAATTTTGTGTATGCTCATCGTATCCGATTATCTTGAATGGTCCACGCCAGCGCGGTTGCAATTTCTTGTTACGTTCCGATTCTGTTGCGGATAAACTTCCATATACCAGTAACAGATTACCCTTTCCCAGCGGTGTGTGGTGTCTGCGTCCTTTTACTGCCGTTCTCGTGCTTCTAAATCGTGCCATTTTAAGCGCATTGAATGCCGCGTTCCGGATTGCTTGATGCCGGTTTCATAATTCGTCGGCAGCCGGTACTGCGGAGTTCTTGAAGTTCGCTAGGGGAAGTGGTGGGTAATCTTTTCCAAAAATAGGTTTATATGGTGACATGCCGAGAGTTTCTGACCATCCTGCATTCAGGTATGCTGCTGTCTCTTGTATGTTATCAAATTATTTGTTTTGTTTTGCATTGACTAGGTTTCGGAGAGCTGTCTTCAATTCTTGAAATTTTCTTTCGACCTGTCAATTCGTTTCATGATGGCCTGGTGCTGCCTTGATATGCTCAATGCCGAACGATCGACACTGTTGTCTCGACACATGTGACTTTAATCGTGGGTCCACATCGCTTACTAGAGATGTTGGGTAGCCATGGGGTGTAAATATTTTGTTGCGTAGAAGTTCCCAGGTTGTTATTGCTGTTACTTGCTTCATTATAGGTATAAGCCACATGAATCCTGAAAACCTATCCATCGCAACGAGGATCATGTCGTATCCTCATGAATTGTGGAAGGGTCACGCAAAGTCAATGGCTATTGATTCGAAGATTTCCGACAGCAGGGTAATTGTCTGAGCCTTTCCTTCTGGTAATTTTGTAGGCTCCTTATTTACCTGGCATGTGTGGCACTGGGTTATATACGCTCTAAAGTTATTCCGCATTTCAGGCCAAAATAGGTACTCCGTTGCGTACCGTAAGTTTCGTTCAACACTGTGGTGGCCTTTGTTGTGAATTTAGCTAATGACATATTCTCTTAACGTCATATTTCCATATGTGGGGCCTTTCGGGATATACAGGCAGTCTTCCCCATATCTGGTTTTTGTGTATAGCATTCCGTTTGCAACCTTGTAAGAGGACAAATCTCCTGTGGAGTCCATATTCTCCTTTACCTTCTTCCAAATTAGTTCTTTCTGGTATGCTGTTACCATGTATGCTCAGAACGTTCCGATCATTTCATTGACTGTTTGTAGGATGTCGCATTCATCTTCTATCTCGCTTCCTCTGGTTGTCTCAGCTAGGTCTTCCTCCTCGTTGTCTTCCAAGACATCGTATAGCCCGCGCCGGTATTCTGTCATTGTCGTGGGTATTACTGAGACTATTGTCTCATTGGTAAGGCTTTCTAGCCATTCCGCTTGTCTAATCGGCGGTGGGCTATCAGGCCCTGGCATTCGGAATGCCGCTAAGGTCTTAGTTGTAAGGTTCTTTATTGGTTCTGGCTCCGGTATTTGAAATGCTGGGGCTTCTGGGTTTAGCAGTGCCAGAATTGCATAAGACCTGGGCGTTGGCTGGGCAAGGGTGGATGGCCTTTCTCCCGCACTAATTGGTCTTCTGCTGGTCGTTTGTTGCCATTCCCAGTTATTGATTTTGGGGGACTCTGGAGGGCTCGGGTCGATTTCTGTACTTGGGGGGCTCAGTCATTCACTAAGTGGTTAAGGGGTTGATTTTCCCTGTTGTCTAGGATGGTTGTTCGTGAATTTGATCTCGGTTTGATGATATGGGCAATGATCCACATAACAGTGTGAGTAGTGTAAGGCACTATGTCGGAGTTCTTCCAGTGGCGTACTTCGCAGGGCACACTGGTCACCTCAATTGTTTCCTGCAGTGATTGAGCAGGGGCTTTCGGGGGGTACAGGGGCCTCGTTGGGGTACTCAGTATAGGAGAAAGGAGGGGAAGTAGGGGAGAACTCATGCGTGGGCTCCATTGTGTTTGATTCTTGCTCGTATACTGTGTTGTCCGAGATGTCATCCGATTCCTTTGTATAATCATGGACATAGAGTGGATTCAAGTCTGCTTCTCCCTCATATATCCAGGAAAGGGCATGAGCTAAATAGTTCATGCTTCCTGGTGTGTAGACTATTTTCGCATTGTGTTTTCCCAAGGCACTTAGCCATCTCACTTGCTTTCCGCTTGGGTTTTTTGCCATTCGTAGGTGTGTCAAGGGTTGGTGGTCTGTAACTATTGTAAAGGAATTTCCCCTTAGTACATTGTGGAACCGATTAAGCGCTTCCACTATCACTAAGGCCTATTAATCGGTGGTCCCATAGTTCATCTGAGCGTTGGTGAACTTTCTGCTGTATAACGCAGCTGGTCGTGCCGTCTCATAAGTGGGTCCCTGTCCCACCCATGCTCCAACTCCTAAATCTGAGACATCTGTAACCAACCAAATTGGTTCCTTGTTTTGTATGTCTATTGGTCCCATGACTTGGTGATCGATGATTGGCTTTCAGACCATATCGAATGTGGTTTGGTGGGTCATTGTCTATACGAATTCGGGGTTTCCCATTAAGTCCGTTAGTGGTGCCGTTAACGTACCATGGTGTGGCAGAAACTGGGCCACATAATTCACTATTCCAAGGCATCATTGTAGCTCCTTCTTGTTTTTTGGTGTCTCCCATCCTGCAAGGGAAGATATTTTCTCGGGGGAGGCATGAACTCTCTCGTTGTCTACTATGCATCCTAATACTTCAAGCTTATCCGCAAAAAGTACTAACTTCCTTTTGCTCGCAAAGAATTTTGCTTTTCTGAGCTGATCACATACTTGGCGTATGTGTTCCTCGTGTTCCTCTGGTGTTTCTGAAAATATGAGAATATCATCAATTTATACCCATACAAAATGATGTAAATATTCGCTTAGGAGGTCCTCCATTATTCGCATAAATGCCGCTGGTGCATTCATGTCTCCTTGGATAATTACTTTCCTCACAAATTCTCCGAATGGGGTTTTGAATGAGTTGAACTTAACACGGTCCTTGTCCACCCGTGTTTGGAAGTATGCGTCGCTTAGGTCGATCTTACTCCTGAATTTCGCTCATCCTATTCGGTTAAGGATCTGCTGTTGATTTGGAATTGATGGACTATCCATGATCGTGTTATCATTTCTCACTTTCAGGTCCACCAGGGGGCGGATCCTTCCATCTGACTTTGGTTGTACAAACATAGGTGCCGCTCCAGGTACCTCTTGTCGTACAATTACTCCACTTCGTAATTTCTCGTTTACCCAGTCCCTGAGTTTTTCCTTGTAGGCTTCTGGGATCCAGTATGTTGGTTGGTTTCATAGGTCATTGGGATCTTTTAGCCGAATGTGATGGCTAATCTTACGCACAGGGGGTAGCGTTTCAGGGACCTTGTCCAGGAATGCATCCTTGTATTCTTCCAACAATATCTTTGTGGTGGCGTCTGACACAGCAGCTCAGAATTCCTCACTTGTTGGTTTACATAGCACACATAGTTTGTCATCGGGAAATTCCACTGCTGTATCCCCACACCTGTTAAGAGCATTATGTCTTTTCAGGAATGGCATTCCAATCAGGGCGTCGTACTTTGCCAAGTTCCCTACCAACATCTCCTGATTTGTGCATTTCTTTTTCCCGATTTCTACGGTCAGTCCACATTTCTTGTGGCTTGAAGAGCGGGATCCTTTCATAGCCATATTGACTGTTATTGGTTGGGGTAGAGGCTCCGTAGGCATGCCATGGGTAGAGATAAAGGTGGCGCTAATTATGTCACAGCCGATTGTTCCCATGTCGAATAGTACCTTTGCTGGGTGGCCTTCTATGTGAATTGTTCCTTCAAGAACGTCACGGGGCCTGATTGCCAACGTTGGTTGCGTTCAGAGGCTTTCCATTTCCACTGAGTTAATTTCCACTTCGTCATATTCGCTTGCTTCCATGTAGTTTGTGCTAGCCTCTCGCTTAGCAGCCTTTCCATTTCCTTTTTTGGAATAGTAATCTTTTGTGTAGTGCCCCTTTTTCCCGCATTCGAAACATGTACCTTCCTCGCGTCGTTTCTGCTTCTTGTCTTTCTTGTCCTTTGAATCCTAGCGTTATGGTTTATCCTTTTTCGTATTATCCCGCGATGATGATCCTTTACTGTTTCTTTGCTCTGGTACGTGAGTCTGGTAAACTCCTGTTTCATATGAGATAGCATCCTTCCGTTCTGCCCGCTTGACTATCTTTTCAAAGGAATCACCCTCCTCCTCCATGGGTTCTACCTCCTGTCGTAGTCTGGGATGCATTGCTTTATACAATCTTTGTCGCAGTGTATACTGAGACACCATCCCAGTAGGCAATCGTCCATAATACGTTAATAGATCTGTCATGACCAAGGTTGCTCTTTCGGTTTTGCCATTTCGTACTTGCTGGATATCCTTGAACCTTTTGTATAGTTCTTCCGTGTTTCACGAGGATTGGAATCTCTCTCTCAAGTATTTTATCAGGGTTGTTCCTCGGATCTTTTCTCCACTCTCATAGTAGTTCATTGCTTGGTGGTATGCTTCCTCTACCTTCCCAGTACAGAAGCTTCCAATGTATACTCCGCCTTCTTCCTTAGTTTTGTCCACTCTGTGTAGGGCCAGCTATTGAGAGGTTGTGATAACCCACCGGTCAAATACTTCAGGTTTTAAGTCGTCCTTTTTGTCCGAGAACGAGGGTGGTAGCGGAAGTTTGATTTTAGGTCCTGTTCAGGGGCCGGGCGGTTTGGCAGATTCTCCTTCGGACATATTGTGTGCGGACTCTTCGTTACTCGAGCTGTTGTCTGAGAAGCTTTCTGGGCAGTCGCTGGGGGATTTGTCTGATGGCTGCCTTACTACCGAGTGATCTGATGCTTCTTCGTCCTCTTCTTCCTTCTTAAGTATCCTGACAGGTATGCTATCTTTCTTCGGTGGTTGCGCGGGTGCCTTTCCTTTGCTGGGGCTGGGGGGAAATAGCCCGGAAAGGCTAGTTGCTGCCTTTGCCAATTCGTCAGTTGATTCACTAAAGGTCTCCTTTGCCAAGTCTCGCTCTAGTTGTCATTCTGCTGAGTCGATCGAGAATTCGCTCTTTGGCCCTTTCGGTTTCTTGGGTTTCCTTTTCTTGGTAAGGCCTTCTTGTGGGACATGCTTCCCACTTCGAGTCTCTAGTGACTCAATGGTGTCGTGTTGGCGGAGCTGAACCTTTCGTGATTCTGCCGCTCCACGATGCTAGCTTCGCTATTGGATCTTTTGTAGGTTGATCAGACCAGGTTCCTGCAGGTTTCTTAACCACTTGCTGAAGTTAAAAAAATGTAACGTGTTCGGGCCAGGCCCTAGTCATGCAGTGGTACAATAGGAGCAGATGGCTTCGTGGTCAACACGAAGCGAGCGCTGCTTGCTAATGGAGGCTTCGAATGGGGTGTAATTGGAAATCAAAGAAGTAACCGTTGAACCAAGTATATTTTAAGAATACTGTCTGTCGAAGTCTGCTGTTTCCATCACGGAAATCAGTGGCCTTTAAATACAGTATATCGCTTATCTCCAGTATGAGCGATCTTGCAAAACAATGTGTGTATCAACCAATAGCACACGAACCAATACAAGTATCAACCAATACTGTGAAACCAAACATAAACAATCTAGTACCCGTACCGGTTAGACTAAACATAAAACAGTGTGTGTATCAACTGATAGCACACGAAACAATACAAGTATCAAACAATACTATGAAACCAAACATAAAACAGTGTGTGTATCAACCGATAGCACACGAAACAATACAAGTATCAAATGATACTATGAAACCAAACACAAAACAATGTATGTATCAACCGATAGCATACAAAACAATACAAGTATCAATCCATACTATGAAACCAAACATAAAACAACCTAGTACCCGTACCAGTTACAAATATCTTTACTCCCAGGTAAGCTTCTCATTAATAAGTTTCAGTAGAACTTAGGAAATTAACGATATCTGATCAAATTAATAGAGTGAACAAGGAAATACAAATCCATAGAGGCAAACAAGCAAGCAGAGAAAAAGCAATCTGCCACCAGGGAGAGTGTTTGCAGGTTTCGCAAAAGGACCAATTCTAAAGTGTTTGGTCCAGTTCAGGCACCAGTCTCTGGCCAGGAATGTATGCAGCAGTGTTGTATACGGAAAAGGCAGTGTAAAGGCCCTGAAGAACTCAATTGTTCCACTCCGAAAGTCCCAGCTAGAGCAAGACCAAGGAATTTATCTTATTTACAAATGCGAAGATACCGTCAACACATTCATGAAATATCAGGCATTGTGAAGCCTGATCCACTTGGTGGCTGTGAGCTATCTCAATGCTGGTATGCTAAAAAGCAGCAGATTCAAATTCAGGCCAGACGTCTTCGACGAGAAGCAGGTCTCTCTCTTGCTGAAGCAAGTCTTCTTCTTGCTTGGATTAAGCATCTTTACTAGTATATAATTTAGGCAATACTAAGAAGAAAGGCCTATTTGGATTGGCCAAATCTCTCAGGAAAAGCTTTGGACTTTAAATGAGAGATTCTGGAGCAAGCCTTGCAAAGATTGAAGGTCTAAGTACGTTCAGGGATTCAAAGAAAACCAGGAGGCATAATGGGACTCCAACTTGATTGGAATATCCAGCTGTATACTTTCATCAAGTTACAGTTAAAGGAGGAGAGAGACTGGGAGGCGGCATAGTTGAAACGTCTTCCAACTGATCCTATTACCAAGAGGAGAAGTCGTAAGGAGCTGGCCCTGCTAGTAACGAATGCAGGTAGATGGGCTACTCCTGTAATGACCAGGATTCAACAACAGGAGGTTACTTATATATGCATCGGGAAGCTACCAGCTCCAAAGCAAGGAAAACATATTAAGGTGGTCAGTTGGCTGACAGATGAGAGTACTGTACTGGCTATTAGAGAGTATATCTCTCTTTCTGGAGAAGGTAGGAACTTATTTATTGATAGTTTTGAATGATATGAGAAAGGCTAATTATATTATTATCTAATAGTAATAGATTCTGCAGGATTGGCTAAAGCTATAACTGATTATTGGACTACAACCTACCAGGATGAAATTGGTCAGAGTGAGGACCAATTACTCATGCTAGCTATTGCTGGAATCCATAGAAGGATTAAAAAAGCTCTATCCAGCCACACTGCCAGAGCTTGGTTGTTGAAACTGAGTTGGAACTGGAGGCAAGTTCGAAAAGAGATTTATAAAGATGGTCACAAACGAGAGGATGTTAAAAAATACTGCAATGAGGTATTCCTTCCACAGATGGAAGTACTTAAGAGGCGTATGATAGAGTGGGATGAAAACTTGGAGGTAATCTCAAAGGATTACAGCAATAGGGAGAAACCTCTTATATTTATCACCCATGACCAGTCTACATTCAACTCCAATGATGGCAGAAAGAAGATCTGGATCTATGAGAACCAACTACCAATTCGCAAGAAGGGCCGTGGACAGGGTTTGCATGTTTCAGACTATTTAAGTCCAATTAGAAGACTTGGAGGTGGTGAAGTAACTGAAATCCTGAAGTGTGGAGGGGATATCTGATGGACAGGTGAGCTTATGTTAAAGCAGCTTGTGGAGAAGGTTATACCAGTGTTTGAAAAATCGTTTCCAGGATGCCAAGGCCTATTTGCCTTTGATAATGCAAAGAACCACCAGAAATATGCCTCTGATGCGCTTTGAGCTGGGAATACAAATTTAACACCTGGGGGCCGAAATACGATGCCAATGAGGGATGGCTATTTTACAAAGCCTAGTGATCCAGCAACTGTCTATCAACAGAATATGGTTCTAGCTAATGGCCAATTGAAGGGATTAAAAATAATCCTACAAGAGCGTGGCCTGTGGCCAACAAACCAAAAGCTGTTAACTCAATGCACAATTCCTGGAGATTCCCCTAGAAAAAGAAAGCTAAAGCCATCCTGCAAGTATGCCAGCAATGCTGATTGCTGTGCAAGGGCCTTGTTGTCTTCACAACCAGACTTTCAGAATCAAAAAGGAGAATTACAGGAAACATTGGAGGCTGCTGGGTATATGGTAATTTTCTATCCTTCTTTTCATTGTGAGCTTAACTTCATTTAGTACTTTTTGGGTAATGCAAAGGTGTATGCGCGAGCCAATTGTGAATATACATATCCAGCATTAGTGCGCATTGTTCCTGAAGCACTTGCACAGGTATTAAATAAAGTAATTTGGAAATACCATCAATGTGTATTTAGAATGATGGAAGCCTATCGGTATAACATGGTTTATGGTTCTGATAATTTTAAAAGACATGTATTTACCCGATACTCCTCTCATTGGAGAATACCTGAGTCTGCATTATATGTACAATAGTTTCCTTTTTCCTTACAAAGTGAATACATAAAAGTTCTTGCCTTTTACTTCATATACTCTCATCTTATCAAACTATGTAGTTCATAGTATATTTTGATCATTAGGTCTAAAGCCCTACATCTCAAAGAAGAATTTTCCAGGTGTTACACTTGGCGTCACAATCAAAATTGTCACTTTTTTTGTCAGAAAGTTGGTACAGAGTTTAGTCTTCTGGAACCATACACTTTAAACATAACCATCTACTTTCTCTACGAGGACCAGGAATCACTGGGCTTCGGGTTCTTGCAGGTAGAGGGTTTGCCCAAGGAGAACAGTAGGATATTAAATTTTGAGTTAAACTAAAAGTCTGGGCCGCCCAGGTGTGGCACTACCTGGGAGAAGTGTAAAAGTTGGTTTTGAAGATCTGAAGAATTTCAACCAGTTTCTCTACTCAAATCTACTCTATATAAGATATCAAATGAAAAATGCAAAAACCAGTAAAGTGAACTACAAATCCCAGGTCGAAATCATATTCAATATACTATTTACCCCAATTTCAGACCTGAATGAGAGACACAGTACACCAACAGCAATTTGACAGACCACTCCCTAGTGCAGTACTTTATAAACCAACCAATTGGGTAGGGGAAGAACTATAAAATGGTAAAGATAAATGGATCAGGCTCTAGTACAGCAAGTATTAGCCATAGATCCAATCAACTACACAAGAGGAAGAACTACTGTAAAATTGGTGAAGGTTTACACAATTTTGTAGAATTTAGAATCTTAGTCAATATTTTAAAGTAGAGAGCTCTGCAGCCAGTGGGTAAAAATATTAGTAGATATCTATAAAGCAATTTTTTGATAATAAAATATTAGAAAAAAATACTTTACTAATAAAACAGTATAGAAGAGAAAACTTACCTCTCTATGAAAAAACTACTACTAACAAAGAACTTGAAGAATTTGAACTCAATATGGTTGAGCATACAACTTAATAGTACTAATCCTAAAACACAAAAGCTAGTTGTCATAATTTCTAGCCAATAATGAGATTGAATAGGATTGAGCCCTAGTATGAGATTTCAGGCTAATGCTTTATGTTACTACCCTACTCTAGCAAAGAGGCACTAGTGTCAAGACCGCTTTACTATAAAAAGGAGTCTAAGTACCCTCTCCTGTATTTTCCCTTTTCTTTTCTAGTTTGTATGATATCTTTTGTATTCCGGTATAGTTCTAAAAAACTAGAGCTGGAACCGTCTTTCTAATGAAAAGTGTAACTGTTTTGAGTATAATAGTTACCATAATACTTGAAATTATACCAAGTGTCACATGATAATAACAAATAATGTATTAATAATACTAGTTAAAAATGCAAGCTACATCAATGGTCAGTTAGCACATAATATAAGTTAAACTCAATTTTTATTAAATTGATTTATTTATGTAAAAAAAATGTATTAGAAGATAGTAAAGTAGCTATTATAGATTAAACACTTTGAAAAAGTAATAAAAGTTAGATAACATTAAGAGCAGATTCTGCAATCTATTGTGTGAGCTATATCTTGTTAATGTATGTCTTTTAAAATTCCCAGAGCCATAAACAAGATGATTTCTGTTAGCCTCCATCATGGATAAGACTCGTTAATAATATTTGAATATCAATTGCTCTGACACATATACTAGTGCCTCTGGAACTATACAAACAAGAGCTGAAAATGTGTATTTGTAATGTGCTCTAGCATAGAGCTTGGCTCTACCTCAAAAGTACTCAATAAAATTGAGTTCACAGTGATATACAGGGTAAAAAATTACTTGGTGTCCAGCAACCTCAATAGTTTCTTGCAATTCCTCTTTTTGCTATTGAAAGTCTAGCTGCAATAACAAAAGTGCACAGGTACAATAAGATGCATTAGTAGTATATTTGCATACTGGATTGAGTTTAGTAGTTCCTAGGCTCTTGCCTGGAATTGAGTATTGAGTACGAAACTTATATCCATGAGACTAAAGACTATGCTCTTGCAGAACAATTCTCAAATTCTTTGATTGTCCATCAGATAACATCATAGATTGCTTTTGTATCTGACCAGAATTGTAAGCTTGAAAGAACCAGCTATTACGTATTAGTACCATATTTTTTCCCTCTAGAGTAAGATTCATATTCCCAGTTCTCAATATATCTGCTATATACTTTTGGTGGCTTTTAGCATTGTCAAAGGCAAAGAGCTCTTGACAGCCAGGAAATGATCTTTCAAATATGGGAATTGCATTCTTTATAAGCTGCTTCAACATATCTTCTCCTGTCCACCAAACATCACCTTCATACTTCATTATTTCACAAACACTGCCATCTCTCAGTCTTCCTATTAGTAAAAGGAAGTCTGATACATGTAATTCTTGTCCTTATTCTTTCTTTTGTAAAGGACTTTTCTCCTCATAGATCTAAATAGACTTTCTTCCATTATTGAAATTGAAAGTAGACTTGTCATGCATGATAAAAACAATTGTCTTAACTTTCACAGGTAACCATTTATGGATTGGTTGTAGCTTAGCCTTCTATTCTATTATAAAAAGCTTGAGTGATTCTATTTGAGAAAGGAATATATTGTAATAGTAGTTTTGTACATCAAGTCATTCATAACTACTTTTGTGCACTGACTTGTGAACTTTGTTCCAATTCTATTAAAATTTGGTAAGCCAGAAGCAAGCAGAGTGATGCGACAATGTTGTAACGATCCGGCGTACATGAGCTATGGCAGTCGGAACCTACACCTATACAGGTAGCCAGGAGGCGAACTGGTAGGAACCAGCAGGCAAGTAACCACTTGACCTATGGAGACCCGATGGCCCGGGCTCCCAGAATAAACAGAATTAGCTGGCCAGGTACTTAGGTACCTGGGTACACCTGGGGGTGGTGTTAGTGTACTTAGGGACCTCCGAAGTGGCCATTACTCAGCTAGGCCAGGTAACTGGAAAAAGGTCCGAAGTGTCTATCTCTGGTAATATAAGAGACAGGGTAACAGGAAAAGTCATCTTGTCCACCAGACAAGGTTACCCTACCCTCACGACCAGGTTACCCTGTCATGGGGCTTGGGTTACCCTGCCCAAAGTCCTGAGTTACCCTGTCTTTCAATACGAAGTCCCTTGGAGAGTTCAGAAAAAATGACTGGAATGTTTGTCACATGAAGCCATGCCTAATACTGGAATCTGGGGTTCCGGAAGATGCTATTGGGCGAGCTATGCAGCTCTGAAAAATCTGTAAATTGGAGACCTTTTTCCTATTATCCCCCTCCGGCCACGGCTTAAGGCCCGGACGTCATCGGTAAACGGTTGTGTAGTCGTGTGCAGTCTAGCAAAGTGGTATCTTTGGAGACCCACTTGCAACACCGTATACGTTGCTGCCATCCGGTCGACTGTAAGCTGTTCGCAAGATATATACGGTGGCATAGGGTGGAAGGTGGAGTACCTCCTCCAAGTTGTTCAGAGTAAAACGGACCATAACTGACAGAGTTAACGGGAGTTAACCATGGTGGTCCTGAAGGTAGTCCCGGGTGGTGCTGGGGCGATAGGGAGTGTTTTACACCTACCAAGCCCAAAAGTGTCCCCAATGCCATAGGCTCTGAAAGGGAAGTGCAGAGACACTAAAAGCATGATTCCTACCATTGATAAGGTGGATCTAAGGTAGTGGTCATGGGTAGTGCCCATTGGATCACTTCCGGACCACCATATCCTGTGGAAGACACTGGAAGCCCGAGACTGGTAAATAGTAGATAGGTAAACCACTCACGGTAGCTTCTGGGGCCAAGTAGAGATTCATGCATATGGGAAGAGTGTCATAGAGAGTCTAGTTCATCCAGTGTCTTGACTGTTAGCCACTGGCAAGGCATCGATGCGAAGAAGTTTTCACTATGGTGGGCAAAATAGAAATGCGCCGCAGAAACTATATCCGTATAAGGTGAACGCTGACTAGAGTGTGTCGACACATGCATACCCGAAGGGTGTGCTAGGAGATGTGTTGGACCACCCTTAGCGGAGAAGGGTGTGCTCGAATAGTTGGAGTAAACTGATGGTGGAGTTTTTGGCATAATATAAAACTACCTGAAAGTTTATGCGAGAACTCTCCTACTCCAACAATAAATCCTCTCGAGACCTTAATTGAGTGAATCATCATGCTTAATGATATTAAGTTTTACCGCTTTCTTTACACTTACATTTGCGTAAACTTTTGGCAACAAGTTTGAAGTTGTTCGGTGCGGTCGCAACCTTGGGATCCATCTTCCTAGAGGTGCCCCTGTTACAAGTGTATCCTTTATATATCATTAGATACCATCAATTGTGCAGAACTCATTTTACTGAATTCCATTATCAGCTGAATTCTTATAAGTTCCTTTCCATTATTTTGTAATAGCTGTAGTCAGACCAATTGAATCTATTACTATTTAATAGATAAATTAGCTTTGATCTTTTCTATAATCCAATTAATTCAATCAAATGTACATACCTTCTCCAGCTTGAAATATATATTTCTTTATTGCTAGGATCGTTTCCTTATTAGAGAGCCAACCAGCAACCTTAGATTATTTTCCCTGTTGAGGGGCAGGTATTTTACCTGGTCTAATATATTTAACCTCTTGATTGAGAATTTGTTCAACAACTGATTTTAACCAGTCCCTGGAATTAGCTACTAATAAGGCAAGGTCTTTTCATAATTGCCAAGTAGTAATAGGATCTGTAAAAGTATGGGCTAACTCTGCCTTCTCTCACTGACATTCAGCGTTTAGTTGTAGCTTTACAAAGGTATATAACTATATATTTCAATCAAGTTAGAGGCCAAACATATAGTTGGAATGCATTTTTGCCCTACATTTCAGGAGCTTGTCTAGGTGCCCAAATGCAGTTTCCAGAATTTTAATCTTAAACCACTTCAAGTTACCTGGAAGTCGAAGCCAGCTAGTATAAGCTTGTTGCTGTAATACCTGCTGCTTGAGCACTTGGGGCTCAGAAACTGGTAGAGAGGCAATCTTTAAGTTATATTCATTAGCATAAGGAATTTCAAAGTATTTTACACAGGGTTTCAAATCTTTTCCCTTCTGAGTAGCTCCTGGATAACCTGAGTACTATCTCGGATTGCAATTGCAGTCTTCAGATAGATTTGTTGCTTTTTTACATAAAATCATTGGTCTTTTCACAATTGCTAAATAGGATACATTTCGGCACTTGTAGGTTCTGTAGTCTTTGGCAGTAGACTCGGGTACAATTCTTGGATAGAAATTGCTTTTATTCTTTTCTGGGCTGTAGCCTAGCTGCTAATACCTCGGTTGTATTACTTTGAAAATGCTTTTGCTCATAGAGGTTGCATACCCTTAAGATATTTGAAATAGAAACTCACTTTGGTGTTAAAGGAGGAGAATTATGCTTTATTTAGTATTATCAAAAATGCTTATGATTTGCAGCTAGTTGCTGCTGTTTCTTCAGCATTGCTGCAATCATTAGACTGGAAGAGTCATTTTAACTTCTTATAAAGTCAATTAATATTTGTACCTCCTAACCCATAAATGATTAAATAGGTCTCACTTACTTTTAAAGCTGGTTGAAAGAGTTGATGTATACTGCTAAAAATAAGATTCTTTGATTTCAATTAGGTATATTGTTTGTGGAAGTCTTTAAGAAAAACAAATTTGCATTAAGAATCATCTGAATATGCCTGCTTTTATTTATTTAATTATTATACACTTTTGTCTTGGCAAAGGAAAAAAGGTTAAGCCAAGCCAATTTGAAAGCATTACAGTAACTGTTATACCAAAAACTGTCAGACCTTTCTTTAGAAAGGCAGTGTAATCGGTACGGGTACTAGGTTCTTTTATATTTTATGTTTGGTTTCACAGTATCCTTTGATACTTGTATTGTTTCATGTGCTATCGGTTGATACACACATTGTTTTATGTCTGGTTTCACAGTATCCTTTGATACTGGTATTGTTTCGTGTGCTATCGGCTAATACATACATTGTTTTATATTTGGTTTCACAGTATCGCTTCATACTTGTATTGTTTCGTGTGCTATCGGTTGATACAGACATTGTTTTATGTTTGATTTTATAGTATCGCCTGATACTTGTATTGTTTCGTGTACTATCGGTTGATACACACATTGTTTTGCAATATCGCTCATACTGGAGATAAGCAATATGCTGTATTTAGAGACCGCTGATTTCCACGATGGAAACAGCAGACTTCGACAGACAGTATTCTTAAAATATACTTGGTTGAATGCTTACTTCTTTGATCTCCTATTACACCCCATTCGAAGCCTCCTTTAGCAAGCAGCACTCGCTTCGTGTTGACTACGAAGCCATCTGCCCCTATCATACCACTACGTGACTAGGGCCTGGCCCGAACAGGTTACATTTTTTAACCTCAGCAAGTGGTTAAGAAACCTGCAGGGACCTGGTCTTATCAACCTACGAAAGGTCCAACAGCGAAGCTAGCATCGGGGAGCGGCAGAACCAGAAAGGGTTCGGCTCCACCACCACGACACCATTGAGTCACTGGAGACGCGAAGTGGGAAGCAGGTCCCACGAGAAGGCCTTACCAAGAAGAGGCAACCCAAGAAACTGAAAGGGCCAAAGACCGAATTTTCGATCGACGAAGCAGAACGACAACTAGCATGAGACTTGGCCAAGCAGACCTTTAGCGAATCAACTGACAAATTAGCAAAGGCAGCAACGAGCCTTCCTGGGCTATTTCCCCTCAGCCCCAGCAAAGGAAAGGCACCGGCGCAACCACCGAAGAAAGATAGCATACCTGTCAGGACACCTAAGAAGAAACAAGACGACGAAGAAGTATTAGATCACTCGGTAGTAAGGCAGACATCAGACGAATCCCCCAGCGACTCTCCAGAAAGCTCGTCAGACAACAGCATGAGTAATGAAGAGTCCAAACACAATATGTCTGCAGGTGAATCTGCCTGACCGCCTGGCCCCTGAACAGGACCTAAAATCAAACTTCCACTGCCACCCTCATTCTCAGGCAAAAAGGATGACTTAAAACCTGAAGTATTTGACCGATGGGTTATAACAACTTCTCAATACCTTGCCCTACATGGAGTGGACAAAACCAAGGAAGGTTGCGGAGTGTACTTCGGAAGCTTCTGCACCGGAAAAGCAGAGGAAGCATACCACCAAGCAATGAACCACTAAGAGAGTGGGGAAAAAATCCGAGGAAGGCCCCTGATAAAGTACTTGAGAGAGAGATTCCAATCCTCGCGAAACATGGAAGAAGTATACAAAAGGTTCAAGGATATCCAGCAAGTACGAAATGGCAAATCAGAAAGAATAACCCTGGTCGCGACGGGCCTCTTGATGTATTATGGACGATTGCCTACCGGGACAGTATCTCAGTATACGCTGCGACAAAGATTGTATGAAGCAATACATCCCAGACTATGTCAGGAGGTAGAACCCATGGAAGAGGAGGGTGATACCTTCGATAAGATAGTCAAGCGGGCCGAACGGAAGGACGCTATCCTGTATGAGACCGGAGTTTACCGGACACATGTACTGCAGCAAAAGAACAGTAAAGGATCATCATCACGGGATAATACGAAAAAGGATAAACCATACTGCAAGGATTCTGAGGACAAGAAAGACAAGAAGCAGAAACGACGGGATGAAGGCACATGTTTCAAATACGGGAAAAAGGGGCACTACGCAAAGGATTGCTATTCCAAAAAAGGAAAAGAGAAGGCCGCTAAGTGAGAGGCTAGCACAAACCACATGGAAGCAACCGAAGATGATGAAGTGGAAATTAACTCAGTGGAAACGGAAAGCCTGCGAACGCAACCAATGTTGGCAATCAGGCCCCGTGATGCTCTTGAAGGAACGATTCACATAGAAGGCCACCCAGCAAAGGTACTATTCGACAAGGGAACAATCGGCTGCGACATAATTAGCGCCACCTTTATCTCTACCCATGGCATCCCTACGGAGCCTCTACCCCAACCAACAACAGTCAATATGGCTATGAAAGGATCCCGCTCTTCAAGCCACAAGAAATGTGGACTGACCGTAGGAATCGGGAAAAAGAAATGGACAAATCAGGAGATGTTGGTAGGGAACTTGGCAAAGTACGACGCCCTGATTGGAATGCCATTCCTGAAAAGACATAATGCTCTTATCAGGTGTGTGGATACAGCAGTGGAATTTCCCGATGACAAACTACGTGTGCTATGCAAACCAACAAGCGGGGAATTCCGAGCCACTGTGTCAGACGCCACCACAAAAACACTGTTGGAAGAATACAAGGATGTATTCCCAGACAAGGTCCCTGAAACGCTACCCCCAGTGCGTAAGATTAACCACCACATTCAGCTAAAAGATCCAACTGACCTACGGAACCAACCGACATGCTCGATCCCAGAAGCCCGCAAGGAAAAACTCATGAACTGGATAAACGAGAAATAACAAAGTGGAGTAATTGTACCACAGGAGGTTCCCAGAGTGGCACCTATGTTTGTACAACCCAAATCAGACAGAAGGATCCGCCCCCTGGTGGACCTGAAAGTAAAGAACGATAACATGATCATAGATAGTCCATCAATTCCAAACCAACAGCAGATCCTGAACCGAATAGGACGAGCAAAATTCCGCAGTAAGATCGACCCAAGCGACGCGTATTTCCAAACACGAGTGGACAAGGACAGTGTTAAGTTCAACTCATTCAAAACCCCGTTCAGAGGGTTTGTGAGCAAAGTAATGCTACAAGGAGACATGAATGTACCAGCAACATTTATGCGGATAATGGAGGACCTCCTAAGCGAATATTTACATCATTCTGTTTGGATATACATTGATGATATTCTCATATTTTCATAGACATCAGAGAAATATGAACAACACATACGTCAAGTATATGAGCGACTCAGAAAAGCAAAATTCTACGCAAGCAAAAGGAAGTCAGTACTTTTTGCAGACAAACTGGAAGTATTAGGACACATAGTAGACAACGAGGGGATCCATGCCTCCCCCCAGAAAATACCATCCATTGCAGAATGGGAAACACCGAAAAACAAGAAGGAATTGCAGCGATTCCTAGGAATAGTGAATTATATGGCCCAGTTTCTGCCACACCATGCTACGTTGACGGCACCGCTAACCGACTTAATGGGAAACGCTGAATTCATATGGACAACAACCCACCAGACCGCATTTGATATGATCCGAAAGCGAATTATCGATTACCAAGTCATGCGACCAATAGACATATGGAGCGAGAAACCAATTTGGTTGGTTACAGACACCTCAGATTTAGGAGTTGGAGCATGGGTGGGACAGGGACCCACTTATGAGATGGCGCGACCAGCTGTGTTACACAGCAGAAAGTTCACCAACGCTCAAATGAACTATGGGACCACCGATAATTAGGCCTTAGCAATAGTGGAAGCGCTTAATCAGTTCCACAATGTACTAATGGGAAACTCCTTCATGATAGTCACAGAGCACCAACCCTTAACACACCTGCGAATGGCAAGGAACCCTAGCAGGAGGTTACACATAAGACGAACTGGCATAGCGTAATGGGCATGTCACGTGATTATTGGCAAAAGGTCATGTGTTCGATCCCAGGGTCCGTCGGAGTATTTGGAGAACGAGTTAATTTCTACCAATACGATGCCAGCACCAAACCCGCATTTATGCCACCACCGAAGGTCACTGACCAAGGGGTTTGCACTGAATCCTCAAGAGAGGACTCTCGGCTATCCTGACAAGGGCGAACAAACTAAATTGGTCGCTTGGTTGGGGAGATAAATGCAAGGAAAGATCCCTCAGCTCCGCCAACGGATGGATGCCAACTGGGGGGAGGTCGGCTACTCCGATAGGAGTCTCCGGCTGCCATGAGGGCAGTAAGACCGAATTTCAAGTCCATTGGTGGAGGAATGCGGAGGAAAGTCCTGATGAGGGGACGACGCCTAAGAGACGACCGTTCACCCACACCCCAAAGGCATGACAAGGTGGAGTCAGATGAGAGCCTACCGCGTGAAAAGATCAACCCTGAGCGCAAGGAGGCCTAACCGCTATTGGCGCGATAAGATAGGAGCATGCTTCCTACGGGTTGATGCAGACGGATGGGAAATCCACCTGCATTGATAAGTCTGTCGCCGGAGCTAATCACTCTGTATGTAGAGAAAGGACCAGTAACCGCTTGCTATGGTGAAGGGGTTCAAGTGGCTATAATTGGCACCGGTGTAGCGAGGAGAGGGGTGGGACACTGTAACCGGTACGGGTTACTAGGATTTTACGTTTGGTTTCAGAGTATCGTTTGATACTTGTAGTGTTTCGTGTACTATCGGTTGATACACACATTGTTTTATGTTTGGTTTCAGAGTATCGTTTGATACTTGTAGTGTTTCGTGTGCTATCGGTTGATACACACATTGTTTTATGTTTGGTTTCATAGTATCGTTTGATACTTGTAGTGTTTCGTGTGCTATCGGTT
>PYWC01000141.1:19322-51082 GCA_003182015.1 Tuber magnatum | reverse complement strand
CTCATACTGGAGATAAGCGATATGCTGTATTTAAAGACCACTGATTCCCGCGATGGAAACAGCAGACTTCGACAGACAGTATTCTTAAATATACTTGGTTGAACGGTTACTTCTTTGATCTCCTATTACACCCCGTTCGAAGCCTCCTTTAGCCAGCAGCGCTCGCTTCGTGTTGATCACGAGGCCATCTGCTCCTATCGTACCGCTACGTGACTAGGGCCTGGCCCGAACACGTTACACTTCTTATAGATCGAGAAGCCATCTGCCTCTATTATATTTGAAGTATAACTAGTACCCTGATATGAATATATTACAAGTACAGCTATATGGAACTATACTTCAACTAGCTACAACAAATATTTTTGGTTTTTAATATAATCTAAGAACCCAAATATATTAACTATTTCTTTAAAAACTTGTTCTGCCATAATTCATATATAAGATATAGAACAATTTCATTACTGCTTATTTTATATTATATAGGTATTCTGATAGAGTGAGAGTAAAGGATTAATAATACTGTATACTAGATCTCCACAAAGTAAGAGGAGGTACTATTTGAGGAATTAAGAATACTATTGAAAGATTCCCAGTAGGTTTGACTTATACTATATAAATACATTATTTCTGTAACTATCAACAAGACAAATGAGATAAATAATCAAATGATCAGGTATAACTATAGTATAGTACTTAAGATGATACTTCCGCATTCAGCTATTATAGCAGGTAGGCTATTGTTAGAAAGAGTATAGAATACTACAAATTATTTCATCAATTAAGTCCTATACTATTCAAATTGTTGTACTCTATTGTTCTACTATAAAGACATATTTGACTATCTTTTCTAATATTAATCATATAGTATTCTACTCCATTTGATATTTCTATTTTAAGTAGATACTAGATTAAGTAGTAGTATTATTTATTGACAAAAATAACCATCAAACAACAAACAGAAAAAACTTTGACTTGACAACAACCCTCCTCTCGACCTACCTCAAAAACATAATAATAAAGAAAAATAAAAAAATGTAAATACATAGTAGAAATCAATATTTAATATACCATTTATCTTACTTAATAATTACTGCAACTCTATCTACTATTTAACCTGCTAGAGAATCAAAAATCTTTGAATCAAGAAGTTTCTAATAAAAAGTAATTATCTTGTTTAGAGCTTTGTTGACCTCAATGTTATTATCTCATAGATGGATGAGACATGCAGATTTACTGCCTTTCTAGTTAGGTTAATACCAATAAATAAAATATCTATTAGTAAGCCATTCTTGTAATCTCACCTGTATAATCACAAGTAGTCATGGTTCTAATCAAATCAATCAAAATGGATTCTGCAAACCGAATAGTACTAAGCAAATATAAAATAAACATAACAGCAGGGCAAAATACAGCCTGCAAGTGCCCTGCTACAGTTAAATCAATTGACAAGACTTTGGTAAGCTCTCTAATAATATGTATTAGATAATTGACAGATTGAGATCAAAATTGCTAAGTCTCTAAGCAGGCAAAAAAGTGTAAGAGTAAGAAGAAATAATAAAAAGACAAAGCTAAGAACATCACGGAAGAAAAAGCAAAAATTCTGAAAAACTTACTAGAACTACTGGAGTTTGATGTATATGAAAGCCCATTTATGGCATATTCAACTATCCCTGTCCTTGTAACGTGTTCAGACCAGGCCCTAGTCACATAGCGGTACAATAAGAGCAGATAGTTCCTTGATCAACAAGAAGCGAGCGCTGCTTACTAAAGGAGGCTTTGAAAGAGATGTAATAGGAGATCAAAGAAGTAACTATTCAATCAAGTATATTAAGAATACTGTCAGTCGAAGTCTGCTGTTTCCATTATGGAAATCAGTGGTATTTAAATACAGCATATCGCTTATCTCCAGTATGAGCGATATTCCAAAACCTTGTGTGCATCAACCAATAGCACACAAAATAATACAAGTATCAAAATGATACTGTAACATCAAACATAAAACCTCATGTGTATCAACTGATAGCACAAAAAACAATACAAGTATTAAGCGATACTTGTGAAACCAAACATAACACAATGTTTGTATCAACTGATAGCACACAAAACAATACAAGTATCAAGCGATACTTGTAAAACCAAATATAACACAATATATGTATCAACCAATAGCACATGAAACAATACTAGCATTAAGCGATACTCGTAAACCCAAACCAAATCCTAACCTAGTGCCTGTACCGGTTACAGTCCTCTTATCTGAAATCGCCACCAATACTATACTGCTTTCTCTGTTCAATCTCTTTTTTGAAAATGATATATTAGCTAAAATTGTTAACAACACAAATTGATATGTTGAAATTAAACAATGGACTATTGATAGTAAATAATACTCCACTACCAACTTGAATACTAGTACATTCATACCTGCCCATGTCCAATCATCAATATCAATTCTACTAAACACCCTATGACTTGATCCAACTCATCTCTTTACCTGCCAACCTATTCCAAAACCGCCACCAGAGTATCCTCATATACCGTCTACTGTAGTGGTGAATACTCAGTTTCTGGGATATATTATACCTGTCTCAAATCTAGCAAACTTGAACTCACATGAGTATCAAGCTCCTTACCAAACTGCCAACAAGTCTATGCTACTGCTCAGACCTACTCAACACTCCTGGTATCCAGTCAGGTTTGGAGAATTGAAATCTTTTATAGAATTACAGATATGGATAGGGGTACATTTATTACCCACAATAGATGACCACTTTGGGGTGCTGTCTAATTACTGGGAGGTAATTATGCTTACATAGACGAAGACATCTCTAATATTTTGAATAAAAAGTTTTTTAAAAAAAAAAAAAAAATAGACAACCACTGGGATCATAAAACACAGCATCTAATTATACAATATATGTAATATGTTTGGGCCGGGCCCTAGTTACGTAGTGGTAGGATAGGAGCAGATGGCTTCTTGATCAACAAGAAGTGAGCACTGTTTACTAAAGGAGGCTTCGAGGAGGTGTAATAGGAGATCAAAGAAGTAATTTTTCAACCAAGTATATTTAGAATACCATCTGTTGAAGTCTGCTGTTTCCATCGTGAAAATTAGCGGTCTTTAAATACAGCATATTACTTATATCCAGTATGAGCGATATTCTAAAATACAGTGTATATCAACTGATAGTACACGAAACAATACAACTATCAAATGATACCATGAAACTAAACATAAAACATTGTGTGTATCAACTGATAGCACATAAAACAATACCAGTATCAAACGATACTGTGAAACTAAATATAAAACATTGTGTATATCAATTGATAGCACATAAAACAATACAAGTATCAAACAATACTGTGAAACTAAACATAAAACATTGTGTGTATCAACTGATAGCACACAAAATACTACAAGTATCAAACCATACTTTAAAACTAAACATAAAATATTGGGTATATCTACTGATAGTACACGAAACAATTCAAGTATCAAATGATACTGTAAAACCAAACCTAAAACCTAACCTAGTACTTATATCAGTTACAACATATGTCCTGTAATAGATATACACAAATAAAGCTGTAATTTCACATTTCCCTGCCAGATAAAGCCTACAATTATACAAACTAGTGGAGGAAAATGGAACCACTCACCTTCTATCTGTCCTAGTTTTTTCAGACTGCTTCCTGCCGTCCTCTAATATTTTATTTGATTACATTATGGTATAGTGGGGGTTGCCTAGAATGTGTACCTAGGGGATTCAAAATAGAATACTTATATAAGCTGGGTTAGGGATATTTAATTGGAAAAATAGTTAATTTAGATTATAGTTAAATGTAAAATATATTCTCATTTATCATTATTTATAGATTATTCAAACTGAGAATCTATAATAGTAACAAGAAAGAGAAAATTGATATATTTAATTACATTGATTTTCATGAATGCTACTTACATGATGATGAGAGCAATATCTCCTATGAATCATGCTTTCATTCTCAGATAAGGTATATGTAATACCAGAATAATAAGCATCCATGATTCAGTTAGTACATACCTAGTATTTCTATATTAACTTATTTGGAACAGAGCTCAAAGCTTCTAGAACTAAGTGTTTCAATGATTCAAAATCATATTTACACCTCTCGCGTGTATAACGCTTTACAGATCCCTAAAAATACTTAATAAAATTTAGTTCACAATGAAAGGCAGGATAAAATATAATCTCATAAGCTGCCTTGAGAATTGCCTCCTCAATCTGACTCTTCTGACTTTGAAAATCGGACTGAGCAGCTAGAAGTGCACGAGCACAACAACTTCCACCATCCAAGTACTGAGGATTTAGTTTTGTTGACTTTTCTATCCTTGTTCTAATAGAATATTGTGCAAGAAATCGCTGTCCATTTGTAGGCCATAAGACACGTTCAGTAAGGACAATTCGGAACCCCTTAAGTGTGCTATCAGGAAATGTGAGAGATTGGATATAGCCACCATCAGGATGATTGACATCAATGATATAGGTATCTTGTATTTGTTTAGCATGCTTCCTACTAGGCTCCAGATTCATTTCTGAAACCTGAAGAGCATCATCTGCAAACTTGAAATGATTCCTGGCATTGTCAAAAGCAAATAATGCTTTACACCCTGGAAACTACCTCTCAAATACAGGAATTGCTTTGTTGATTACTTGGTCAAGCAATCAATCTCCATTCCACTATGTATCACCTCCACATTTTATTATTACACAGGCATCTCTATCTTCTAATCAACCTATTAGTGTAAGGAAGTCTGAAATGTGTAGTCCTTAATCATGACCTTTCTTTCACAAAGGCTAATGCTCTGAATAGATCCAGATATAATGTCGTCTGTCATTGGAATTGAATGTACACTCATCTTGAGTAACAAGAATAAGGGGCTAGACAATGCCTGATAGATATAGTGGTTTTGGAATCTCCTGGAGGTTCTCATACCAGAGTAGGAATTTGTCTTGGTATGCTGTCATTCATAGCAGAAACATGTTATCTCAATATGCTTTAATATCATCTCTTTCATGTCCATCATTATAGACTCCTTTTCGATATTCCTTATAGTTAAAGCCTAATTTGTATAGCCACCTTCTTGCAGTTTGGGATCTAATTGTTTTCTCGACCTTGCGGGCTATATTATTTACTGATCACTTGGTAATATCACCATCCTCCATTGCTTCTTTCCAGTAGATTGCAATTGCCTTTGCTAATCTGAAGGCTGTGAGTTCTGTATTCTATTATTAGTGATAGTCACTTTTATAACAAGCCTTAAATATGAAATATAAAAGGAAGAATAACTTACTTTCACCATCTTGCAGAATATATAATCAAATAGCGAGAATCACGTCAGGATCTTCCAACAATGATATCACTTTCCTATGTTTCTCTTGACCAGGCGTAGGAATGGTTCAATGCTTAACCTAGGACACTTCATTGACCAGAATCCGATTACGGACTCTTCTGCCCCACCTACCTTCTTCTACTACCTTCTGTGCCAGCTGTTTTCTTGGTACAATGGAAGCTATTAGTCCGAAAAACAGATTGATGCCTTCAAGTGCCTTTCATTCCCACCGCAATTGCAGTTTCAGGAATTGATATACTTGATAGTGATATCTAAAGTAGAGCCCCTTGGGCTGGTGATTCATATTCCCTTTAGGATTGGACACTTTCTTTATTGCTGTATATGCCTCCTGCAGGATTTGCAAACATCTTAGATGGGCTTTTATAGTAAACATTCGATGGCAGGGCTAGCTCTTAAGATCTAAACGTATTTCCTCATCAAGACTGATTGGCTGCTGTTGATTTGGTATAGCCATGATAACTAGTGGCACTAGTACTAAGACTGTGGGGCATATATTCATTGCAGCCTGCTTTTCGTGGAATTTCTGAACTCATAAAACATTTGCTGTTGGCTCTTTCATTTGTTGCTCACTATTCTAATCACAGTTGCTTAGTATCAGTTTTCTATATTATAAACTATAGAACTTAATTGTAATAATGGAAAGGAGCTCATACCACTATCTGACTTCCTTTGATTTTCTCCTATCTAGCCCTTGATTGAAGGGTTTTTTCATTCATAGAGGGTTGTCTATATCATCGAGTTGAATTACCCTGACTAGCGGGCAGGCACAGTAGAGAGGCTGATTCGATGATTGTATCTGGAGGATCCATCTCAGGAGATTGTAGAAACGAGATATAAAGAATTGAGGATATTTGTATCTAAAACCAATAGTTTACTTTGTTGTATAATATCCTATAATCTGACCAGAAATGATTATATGATTATTTTGTAAAATAAGATAAATACATAGCTGGACAGATGGATTGAACATATGATCTCCAAATCACAAATTTTCAATTAAACTCTCCTAACCCTACTTATGTAAGGCATTACCTTTTGAATCCATATAGGTACACATTCTAGACAACCTCTACCATACCTGGATATCAGGGTAACTTTACTCTATTACCCTACCTACTTCTTCAGTGCAGTTAGATACTTGTATCCTTACTCTGATTATCCAGTCTAGTACAGTAACTTACCTATCTAAAGCCTCTAAGTATACTGATATTGTCTATATAGTTCCAAAACCCTAGCCTCAATACCAACTTTGAAACCAAAAGGTATAACAATTTATCACACAATGACAAGTGTAATGCTTACAAATCTATCTTCACAGCCACCCAACCTATATAACCCTACCATAATAACTTTTAAGAGCTATATTTTTTAAGCTTGTATTTTGATTTCTTCTGTTATAAAATATAAAACTCTTTATAGTTCTTACTATACCTTAGTTCTTATATTCTTCTTTCTTGATCCTAGTAATGTCCATTCCATAAATGATGTTTTACAATTTGAGAATATTAATTAATAAATTAAAACATCTTAACAACAACTCTGGATTCTACAATATAACAACCAATACTGTGAAGATATTATTAGAAAATGGAGTCTGAAATCTGCACAGCTGAGTTCCATAAAGAGCAACTATAAGCAGTAATAAGAGAGTATGTTCGAAAGTTTCAAGCTACTAAAAAAACTCAAGATTTACCAACTCCAGCTACATCAATGTTAAGTATATAGTAATTATGAAGATATCATCTGAAGAAGAAGTTAATAAGAAGAGGTATTATCAATACTACAATCTCTGAGGAAACAGTATCAAGAACCAATAAGTCTTATCTCTCATATAAAAGAACTAGACAATATCAGGATCAAGTTTGAGCAAGACAGCAGCATTACCTTAAGCCTATACTATTAAGTCATACTAAACTCCACTATTGCTAGTATGCAAAGAAGATATAAGCAAAGCAGAGAAATCAGCCTAATTCTCCTGAGATTGCACAGGTCAGATAAACTTAGTTGAAGAATTATGATATAGAAACTAATACTGTAGATATAAGGAAATGAGCTGGGTAGAAAGGTCTATTATAGCTGGCCATGACTTTCTGATACTCTACAATCCTTTAAGATGGAAATTCTGAAATCAGCATTAAGAAGGATTACTAAAAAGATTAAGTCTCTAAGATGAAAAAATCACTTATATAGTATCAATTTGGTTCTGGACTGGAATATACAGCTTTATACATTCTTAAAGTTACAACTTAAAACTGAGAGGTAGTAGCAGAGTACAGAGTTGAGAAGAAATCCCGCAGATCTAACTTCTACAAAAGCATCACGTAAAGTGTTAGCACTATTAGTTCCAAACCCAAGTGGTTGAAGTAACTGGATAATGAAGAGAATTTTAAAACAAGAGGTGAAATATATTCATTCTGGAAAACCTTCAGCCCCTAAGCAGGGAAAGCATGTTAAAGTTGTAAGCTAGTTAACAGATAAGAGGACAATGCTTGCTATGAGAGAATATATATCTCAGGCTGGAGAAGGTATGTTCCTCTTCTTATATTCAAATTCTAAAACTGGTTCAAAAAGCTGTCTGACTTTGAAAATCAGCAATGGATTCAACCAGTCTAGCTCAAGCAATAACAAATTACTAGTTAGAAATAAACTATCATGAACTCTCCCACAACCCTGAATATATACCTCTGATTTCCACTGCTAGAATTCATCAACAAATTAAAAAAGCTCTCTCTAGCCACTCTGTATAAGCTTGGTTATTAAAGCTAGGGTAGAATTGGAAAGAGGTCAAAAAGGAAATATATAAGGATAAACATGAGAGAGAAAATATTAAGCATTACTGCAGTCAGGTCTTCCTTCCAACAATACAGACTTTGCAGTCAAAAATGATAGAATGGAATGAAAGGTTAGAAGTTATTTCCAAGACCTATCCTTCTAATACTCAACCAATTGTGTTCATTACATATAATAAATGTATGTTCAATTCAAATAATAGATGGAAAAAGATCTGAGTCCATGAAGACCAAGTACCTATTTACAAAAAAGGTCATGATCAAGGCCTTCATATATCAGATTTTCTAACACCAGTAGGAAGACTTGGTAGTGGTAGTGTTTGTGAAATTCTCAAATGTGATGGAGGAGTGTGGTGGACAGGAGAGCTTCTCTTACAGCAAATTCAAAAGAAAGCAATTCCAGCATTTGAGCTAGCATTTCCTGGATGTCAGATATTATTTGCATTTGATAATACAAAAATTCACCAAAAGTATACTGCAGATACACTCTATATGGAAAATATGAATCTTATGCCAGAGGGGAAAAATACTATTCCTATATGAGATGGATTCTTTGTTCATCCAAACTCCCCTAATAATATCCAACAGCAGTCTATGATACTGCTTGATAGTCAGTTAAAAGGCTTATGAATTGTACTGGAGGAGTGTGGCCTCTGGCAAGTTGGCCAGAAACTTTTAACTCAATATTCTATTCCTGGCAAAGTACTAGGTGAAAGAAAACCAAACCTTGCCTGCAGGCAAGCCACTAATAGAAATTGTTGTACTCATACAAGCCTGACTTACAGACTGACTTTCAGGCTCAAAAGGCTGAAATACAGAAAACTATTGAAGCTGCAGGATATCAAGTAATCTACTATCCTGCATTTTACTATGAGTTAAACTTTATAGAATACTTTTGAGGGCATGCCAAAGTATATACAAGAGCAAATTGTAAATAGTCCTTTCTATTATTGGTTTGAATTGTACCACAAGCACTAGTTGAAATATCAAATGAATTGATTTAGAAATACTACTATTAAACTTTGCATACAATGGAAGTATACTATAATGATATGGTATATAGATCTCATGATTTTAAAAGATATGTTTTTACCAGGTTTTCTTCTTGCAAACAGATTTCAGAGTCTCAAATTTGAAAACAAATACCTTGTACAATATAATTCATATCCCTTTTTTCTATTTAATAATAATGGAAATTTATTTTTCACAATTGAGATGTTAGAAATATAATACAGGAATCATATACTATAATATGATATCATATCATATCATACTTAAAATTCAAAATACAAGTTCAAAAAATCTAGCCCTTAAAAGTTATTGTGGTAGGATTATATAGGTTGTGTGGCTGTGAAGGTAGATTTGTAAGCATTACACTTGGCGTTGTGGGGCAAATTGTCACACCTTTTTGTTTCAAAGTTGGTGTTGAGACTAGGCTTCCGGAACCATGCCTACTGTGCAAACTTAATTTTCCACCTAGGTCTATTTTTGATTAACAGCCACCTAGGTCTCCTTGCACAAACCCTCTAACAGAGATAGTTCGTTTCATATGTCGCATTGGCTCTAACCTCTATACCGCGCTCAAGTACTCGTATGATACTCGGCGTTATAAGTCAACTTGCCTTGGCTCACTCAAGTGCGCTATCATAGCCAAAACGTGACAACACCCATGGTATTCAAAGTTAAAAACGTAGAAAAAAATTGGCTTACTTGCTGTTTCATGTAAACTTGGCATGCATGGAAACTGGTAACTTGCCATTACTTTATACCTTCTCGGGTAGATAAGGAGATCAAGAGATCCATATCTACCACAAAACCCACCCCAACCGAGCTCTATCAGAACTTAGAAATGATACGTGATGCAAAAAGAAAAGAAATTTTTAAAAAATTAAAATTAAATTGAAATGAAATTAAAATGAAATTCTAAAATATTATTATATACTTTCTCTAGCCAAAATTTCTTAACCCTGACCTTTTGTTATCAAGTTGAGAGCCTTTGTAAAATCAGCTTTAACCTCTACATCATATAATACCATACCTTCAGTTGCCTTGATGCGTTCACATATGCTACACCAAATGAGAGGATACTATTGGCCGGCACTGTAAAGCAACCTTATACAACTTCTAGTACTCACTCATTACTGAAAAATCATCCTTTTAACTTTGAACACCACTTCTATCTTAATGCCGCGAAGTGACCTGATGCAACCTCTGTCACAGAAGAATACCCTTTTTAACCTGGTATTGCGCTGCAATGGGTGCATGATGCACTAGGGCTGTCGGACATCCGAAAAGCATGAGATCAAACGCTCTCCACTCGAAGATAAAACATTGCTCGGCGCTGGGATACAGATTTGGGACTTGATCCGCTTGCGGTAGAGGTTGGGAGTAGAGTGGAAGCGGTACGAAGTGCTGGTAGGGGGGGATCGCAATTTCGCACCGGTGAAGATCTCCTGATCCTCAGAAGGATCATCCGCTGATCTCGAAACTCTCCCCGACAAATGCTTCTGGAAGACTAAAGGTGATAAGACCCCAGACAGCAGCACCACAATACTGGTACCGGTGCTCGAGCACGGTGCAAGCGTCAGCTATGATACAAGTGCGAGTGCCGTAGACTCCTAACCATCAAACACTAATAATGACAAATCCATTAGATAGTCTACCTGCTGCTACATTTCTCCAACGCCTGCGACGGTGTGAAATTTCCAACGGCAAAACCGCTCGAGCGGACCCCCCCGCCACCACCAGTATCCCCAACACCCCGATCAATGAAAGCTCCCTTCATGAGTGCCGATGAATCAGCCCACCGGTATCATGCCGAGCGAGGGAGGGATAAGCTTCTCGGATCCTCGGAGCAGCGATCGCCAAACACGCCAGAATGCAGTTCCGGTGTATTGCACCATTTCTCCTGCCTCCAACGGATATTTGCGGGTGGAACGCAAATCCGTGGTCTGATGTAGCTCTGTCGTCACCGCCCACTTTTGGCGAGGGAATCATACACCTTTTTTTCTTCCCCAGAATGATTGACATACATTGATCCTTCTCCGAGGCCTTTGGGATACATGCAGAGGATTGGCTCGTCTGCCCACTCGGTTTGCTCCACTACAAGTATTTAAGCGTCGGTAGTTGCGCTGCGAATCTGAGGATTTTGAAACCGCATTTGCTGAACTTCCTTCTGCTGTTAAGTTACTTGTGACTTTTGTTTGGCTTCGGGTCGCTTTGTTCGGATCCTCCCTTATCCGATTGTTATCCGATTGTTATCCGATTGGTTAGTTTCGATCGCGGGCAACAGTTCGCTCCATCATGGCCCCCCCGGAGAGTATCTCGATTGCTATGTACCTCTTCAAGCGTCTCCACGAACTTGGAGTACGCGGCGTTCACGGAGTTCCGGTAGGTCTTCTTCGATATATACCGGTATATTCACCACTCGGTCTATTGGCTAACGAGCAATGCGAAAGGGCGATTTCAATCTTGCCACACTCGATCTGCTCCCTGATGCCGGTTTATATTGGGTAGGAAATTGTAACGAACTCAATGCAGGTGGGAACCCCCTTTACCAGAGCATCTCATGAGTACGGGTTCCGAAAACTAATATTTTCCTCTCGAAATAGCTTATGCTGCTGATGGCTACGCTAGAATCAAAGGAATTTCAGCGCTAATCACAACATTTGGTGTTGGTACGTCATAGATTGTATCACCACTATTGGTAAATCTTTGCTGATAAGTTGTTGCAGGGGAACTTTCTGCACTCGCCGGCGTGAGTAATCTCCTTTTTTCCTTTTTTTGGAAAGCCAAATAGACCTTCTTCCTTTTATTAACGTGCAACCGTAGATTGCAGGAGCCTTCAGCGAGCATGTTCCTGTAGTTCATATCGTCGGTATCCCCCATACAATTTCTCAGAGGAATGGTAAGTGAGATCTGATCATCATATGTTCTGGGTGATTGCTGACGGATTCGCCTGTGTTCAGGTCTTTTGCTTCATCATACCCTTGGAAATGGTGACTTTACCGTTTTTCAGAATATCTCGAGGAATATATCTGTGACCTCGACCATCTTGAATGACCCTCACAGAGCTGCTTCGGAAATCGACCGTGTGCTTTCGGGTATTTCTCCCACTAGTGATTCGCATGACCCTCCGGATAGTGGCTGATAAGTTGTTGACTGATAGCTTGCTGGGTTAGGGCCAGACCAGTGTATATAGGTAAGCTCTCTTTGAGCCCTCATGTTGTGGTGACCCAAATTAACACATCTCACGGCAGGCCTCCCCACCGACATTGTCTCCAAGGAAATCCCGGCAGCCCACCTTGACACCCCTCTGGACTTGAAAATCCCCGACAATGATCCCGAGACCGAATCCGAAGTGGTCGATGAAATCGCTCACCTAATGTACAACTCCAAAAACACCATCATTCTTGCAGATGCCTGCGCAATCCGCCACCGTGTGCTGGACGAGCTCCATGAACTCGTCGAAAAGACACAACTCCCCACATTCGTTTCACCAATGGGCAAGGGTGCCGTCAACGAAGAGTTTAAAGCGTATGGGGGGGTCTACGTCGGGGATGCCAGTGGAGACGAAGTCCGGCAGCGCGTGGACAACGCCGAGCTCATCCTGTACGTCGGTGGTTTGCAGAGCGACTTCAACTCTGGTGGCTTCACATATAGAATCTCCAGGAAGAATACCGTCGAGTTTCACAGTGACCACATGAAAGTCCGATATTCCGAGTTTCCGGGGATCCAGATGCAGCCGGTTCTTAGGAAGCTGTTAGATAAACTTGACTATTCAAGGGTCCAGACACACACTATTCCGGATCTTTCGAATACTATCCCTCGCAAAGTCCAAGAGTCCGTCTCGCAAGAGATCAATCATGCATGGCTCTGGCCGAGAGTTGGACAGTGGCTTAGGGAAGGTGATGTGATTATCACAGAAACGTTAGCCTTCCCAGTCATGAATCATCACTAGCTCTTACTCACTCGCATTAGTGGAACATCGAATTTTGGCATCTGGGAAACTCGCTTCCCAAAGAACGTAACGGCTATTTCACAGGTCCTCTGGGGATCAATCGGGTATTCCGTTGGGGCATTGCAGGGCGCGGCACTTGCCTGCAAAGAAAAATATCCGGAAAGAAGAGTGATTCTCTTCGTCGGTGACGGCTCACTGCAACTGACTGTCCAGGAAATCAGTACTATGATCAGACACGGGCTTAAACCGATAATGTACCACTCCCCTCCCTCCCCTATGCTACCATGAATAGGGGCTAACGTGCGTCTTCCTCTAGCTTTGTTATCAACAACAAAGGGCACTCTCCATCCGCTTCCCCCACACCATTAAACTGTAACTAACAAACACAGATACACGATCGAACGCATGATCCATGGCATGAATGCAACTTATAACGACATCCAACCCTGGAACCATACCGACCTGCTTAACGTCTTTGGTGCAGACCCCTCAGATGCAACGTCCTACCAGTGCAAGTCGAGGACTGCGCTCGAGAATCTGCTCAAAGATGAAAATTTCTCTAGCGCTCCTTATATTCAGGTATGTCCTCGCCAGTGGCGGTGCCCGGGATGAGAGGATGAGGAGGTGTTAACGGGTATCTATAGTTGGTGGAAATCTTCATGCCGCGGAAGGACGCTCCGAAGGCACTTATCAAGATTGGCAAGATTACAGCGTGTTTGAACGATGGAAGTGGGGACGAGCAACAATAATGCATTGGAGAAGAAAAGAAGGCGGGCGGGGGACAAGAGGAGAGAAGAAAGCAAGATTGTTTACTCAAACGTATCAGTGCAGTAGCGTATAAGAATGACACCCACGACAGAACATAGGAAGATAAGCACCATACGGTTACTACTGGTAGATTCGTACCATCCACGGCCAATAGAGTGCGTGTATACGGGTGCCATATGCCGTATTACCGAATTCTCGGTATCCCAATCCCTAATCATCCAAAACCCCCCCCCCCCAAGCCCGCTCCATCATGGCCCCCCCGGAGAGTATCTCGATTGCTATGTACCTCTTCAAGCGTCTCCACGAACTTGGAGTACGCGGCGTTCACGGAGTTCCGGTAGGTCTTCTTCGATATATACCGGTATATTCACCACTCGGTCTATTGGCTAACGAGCAATGCGAAAGGGCGATTTCAATCTTGCCACACTCGATCTGCTCCCTGATGCCGGTTTATATTGGGTAGGAAATTGTAACGAACTCAATGCAGGTGGGAACCCCCTTTACCAGAGCATCTCATGAGTACGGGTTCCGAAAACTAATATTTTCCTCTCGAAATAGCTTATGCTGCTGATGGCTACGCTAGAATCAAAGGAATTTCAGCGCTAATCACAACATTTGGTGTTGGTACGTCATAGATTGTATCACCACTATTGGTAAATCTTTGCTGATAAGTTGTTGCAGGGGAACTTTCTGCACTCGCCGGCGTGAGTAATCTCCTTTTNGGGGGGGTGAAGGGGGAATTTACGGTACTCGTAGGTGTAGGAAGGGATGAAGGAAGGAACGAAGGAAGGGGTTTTTGGAATTGTATCGTATCATGATTTCTGGAGGATTACAGTACGGTACGGTAGTCTACTCGCAGTCTGGTTCGACTTGTGAATTGTGGATGGGTGCGCTAGTGGTAAGGGGTTGTTTATGTTTTTTTTTGTTTTTGTTTTTTTTCGTGGTTTGTGGTTGGTTGTGTGCCGGTACCCCATTAAATTTAGTTCTGGTCTGTATGATTTACATTCTGGATTGCTCTACGGTAATTTAGTAGCGAATTTGTAGGCAGGTATTGGTGGGAGAGGTTAATCCTCCAGAGTACAGTAGGGGTACAGTACTCGTGCATTCTGTGAAATAGCACGAGTGGATTATCTGGTGTTGAGTAGAAGTACTGTACGAGTATGATACGATACAGCGTTTACCGGTATTGTCTATTTTGTCGCTACGGTACCGCTTTTCACACCTACGGTATGATATGAAGATGAAGATTCAATGCGATTAACTTATGGCCACATCCCAATATGGTAGTCTAGGATAGAACAGTGATATCCGGCCCCCAAAGAGAATCCTCAATCCTTTTTCTCTCTTTATTTTTCATCATTAAAGTATAAACTAAACTAAACCCAAAACCGACCCGACCGACCGACTAACAGACCAGACAAGGAACCACCCCTCCCGCCCAGATATAACTTGGAATGAGAGTGCCAACCAGACAGAAAGGGAAAGAAAGAAAAAAAATCCAATCAACTGGGATCCATATTTTCTCACAGTATTGGGATATAACGGAATGCTGTCATGTTGCACCGCAATGTGAAGAAGATGATGGTGATGATGATGGGTAGGATATTCGTGAAAAAAATATGAATAGATATATAAATAAGGGAAAGAAGAAGAAAAGAAAAAAAAAGAGCCCAAACGTAACCCATATGAACAGTCAGATATCTTTAAAATAAATACTACTTGAAGAATCATACCCCATACCCGCCTACGGCATCAAACGCTGGCGAGTACGGATGCAAGCCCGAGCCCCTCATCGTCAGAAAACAACCCACTATCTTCATCGGCAAGCTCGTCATCCCAAGAGCTATCCGCGCTCAGCAAGGTATTCGAATATTCTGTATTCCCTCCGCCAACTGCCAACACGGGCGAAACCTCGTCGTCCGCAGAGTCATCCGAGTCGCCATCCGAGTCGTCGCCATCGGCATCGTCCTCCTCGTCGTCCGATTCCGTCACCCCGCCGAGTAGCTGACTGACAAACTGGCCGCAGCACCGAACTTCCTCCAGACTGCCCACAATTCCTCCGAATATTAGTCTGTGCTCGGCGGCGGGGGTCCAGAGTTGTGTCAGGTCGTCGACGTCCAGCTTTGCCAGCTTGGATATGGGAGGCGGTGGTGGGTGATTGTAGTCTGGGCGGGATAGTGCAGTTATGTCGAGGTTTAGGGGAATGGAAGACCCTTTATTTTGTTGTGAGGCGGTTGCCCTTGCTTTAAATCCGCTCTTGCGCTTGGGCGGACGCGTTCGCTCCGTGTCGAGCTTGCGGAGGTACTTGTCCAGTGCTTTGCGACGGCGGCAATAACCCTTTATGCGGTAGATGTGCCAGACCTCTTTGATTCCACCAAGGATGAGAACCTTTGCGAAAGCTTGGTTTGGCGGTCGCTGTCGTGTCCAGCAGCCCAGCGTTCGTGGTACCGAGAGTGATGGCGAGCTCATTCTTCGCATGAACAAGTGTAAAAGCAAATGGTACATCTGGTGCACTTGTAACAGTAAACTATCGGGATACTGCGCTATGATATCCCCCTGAAGTCGCATCTTGTCCGCCAGTGATAGCGGGTCCAATCCCACCACCGATGAGTCCTGATCATCGTTTCCCCATAAACGCTCCAACCTCCGCGTTCTATACGTTTCGAAAAAGTGAAATAACGCGAATATCAGCGGCGCCATTCCCAACCGCAGTTGATTCAAAACATATACCGTGGCCTCTTTCGACATTCTCCGAGCCTGCCGTCCCCCCATCATTTCTTTCACAATCTGGCGCGCCAACGACAGCGCCAAATGCGTTGATACCCGTTGTTTGTATGCCAGGTCAGTGAGGTATCCCAGCGTCGGCGGTGCATCCGTGGGCGGAGGATATAGTTTCGTGATATGTAACGGCACCCACTGGCCGATATGATGCCTGACTATATGGCTTTCGTTTTGCATTGTGAGCTCTCTAAATTTCTGTGACGTCCTCCGCAACGACAGAAGGTCAAAGAAGAATAACTTATTGACGACTTCCAACTGAAGTTCAACCGGGAGGCCGAAGAATAAATCCCCTAGTGAACGAGAGCTGAGATGCAAGGAGTCAGCAAAGGGCATGATTCCAACAGAGCGCCCACGGTTTGTGAAAAACAAACCCTTTGGAGGCAGTAGTACCATCCCGGATCGGGGCTGCCGCCCGTTGTCCGGGACGAAGAAAATAAAACGTTCTTCGAGCCATCCTCAACACCTCCCCGTATCCAGACTCCCGCGCAGGATGGCAAGACAGCCCGGAATGAAGTTCCATTGCAATCTTTCGAATCCTGCATTCGTCCACCATACTCCGTATCTTGGATCCGACGAGTTTCTTCGCCCTGTCGATACTTGATTCTATCGACACTATCGACATGATGACTTGGACGGGGCTTGCTGGGTTGGGATCGACGTCGTGTTATGTAGTGGATGAGTGTCCGATTCTGCGGGAATCATGGACCGGCTTCCGATTATTATTATTTTATTTTATTTTTTCCTGCGGGAAAGGGAGGCGTCCGGTTGCTTCTGTGACATGCAATGACATGTAATACAGAAGGCAGTCTCTGGAGGGTGAAGGAGGAAAACGGGGGGGGGGAGGAAGAGAAAAGAAAAAAGAAAGCAGCACTCTCAAGGGCAGCCCAGCCTCTCTATATGGGAAGGAATTCCACGAAAGCTGTTAGCACCGCCAATCCCACCAAGCGGGTTTTTCGTTGAGTGTGGGAGATCGTCGATAGGATGAGGGTAAGGACCCCAACAGACAAGGTTAGAGGGGATGGTGCACTCGAGTACCGTACAAGTACATACCGGTATGATACCGTACCGTGAAAAAGAAAAGAAGGTTCGGATTGGAGAGAGAGAGAGAGACGAAAAAGCGGACGGGACCCCTCGAAAGGGTAAAGGCACAAAATAAGGACCGTGAGGCGGACCTGGCACTCTTCTACAGCAGGCGGGCAGTTTAAACGAGAGCTTGAATCCAAGACAGTCTCGCAGATCCGTTTACAAGATCCACGGAAATTGGCAAGTTAGAAGCACCAGATCTGCCCTCCTGTGGTCCGAGTTTTTCAGGCGGGGGTGTTTATTCTGAATTCGAGCCTCTCCTCCCCTCTCCAGCGAATTTTNCGTGTTGCGGTTATCGCGTGTCGTTAGGGGGAAGATTTTGTTGGCAACAGATTGAGCTTGGGGAGGAATGTGAGGTGCGGGAGAAGTGGAACTTGCTTGTATGAACCGGGTGGTGGGCGGTGGGCGAGTGATGGTGATAGTCTTGTGGGTGTGGGCTATACGCCAGGAGTTAGGGATGGACCAGGGAGCCACGCGAGACCATAAACGGGTATGATAATACATTCGGTTTTATGTGTGGCATGCGCTCTCCAACTCGGTGCCTCTCCCTCATGTCATCCCCAAGCTAGATAGCTCCAATGATGAAGGATACACCGGCGCAGCAGTTTACTGTACCCATCTCCGAACAGGGAGAATCTATGTGCCCTGTGCCATCTCAAGATGCCTCGACATTCTGTGCCACTGTCGTGATTGAGCTCACACCTGTGGTGCCGTGCCATAAGCTGGACAAGCAAAGATCAATGAAACCATGCCATATACCGGTGGACTACTCTACCCTGCCAGGCTCAGCATCTGGGGGAAGAAAGTAAACCCTTGACGCCGGGCACAATCACTGTGCTGTACGAGTACATTCCGTGCATACAAGCACCGCAGCCGGCCTTCCACGGATGGGTGCGGTAAAGCAGTTTACGAGCGAGTATGTGTGGTGGGAAATATTATGAGGGCGGTAATAATATGATATGACGATGTTGTATCCTCTCCTAGAGCCTCTCCCTTGGAAGCCATTTTCACACGCTCTCCCCTTGCTTGCTGCCTCGCCTCGCCTTTGTCCTGTCTTTCTACCATAGATCGATGTATGATACAGGTACTGTACTCTTTGTTGTGCTGTTCAATCATTGATTGATTGATTGATTGATTGGCAGAGTCATTGGGGAATTCGGAACGGGTTTATGAAGTGATCTCTTGCTGCACGATAATATCGTGATACCAGTTTCTCTCCCGTCTTTTTTATTTTTTTTATTTTTTCTGGCTGGTCTGCCTTCCGATTCCAATCCCCCGGGTTTGTGCTCCCCCGCGTCGTACTCGAGTGCACTGTAACCGTCATACAGTGCTCCGGTGTGTACTGTACGAGTATTGTGCAAGTAGACTACGGCACAGTGCTCTGGGCATCCCTCCGCCCCATGCCTTAACCTTCTGCTGCTGCTGCTGGATTACCGTGCGCCCCCCCCGGAGGGTAGGAGGAGAAGAAGAAGAAGAAGAAGATAAAGAGTAACGTATCATACAAGAGATGAGCCATCATCACCATCATCTCCACCATCATCCTCATCATCATCTCCATCATCATCTCCATCGCCATCGTCATCATCATCGCCAAGCAAATATTCTCAGCTTTGGGGATACCAAGAAAGAGGAGACTGGTGGGCACCACGATACTCGAGTACAAGTACAGCTAAATTAGTCTACTGCACTTGCCTATCGTCCCGCAGTGCTATCATACTGTAGGCAAATCGCTGGCCGCAGCAGCAATACGGTACCATTGCAGGCAATAATATGGCATCCACGGTATCCAGACTAGAACAAGGTATCCCTCTCATCCCTCTCACCCCTCTCGCCCCTCTCGCCCCTTCCCATCCAATCGCCTCTTTCCAAATACACTCTTGATCCCTCCCCACCCCCTTCCAACCTTATCGACAGGGCTGCGATCGTATTTCCTGGAGACGCACAGCATGCGACTCCAATGCAACTCAAATCACGAGAGCAGGTAGCCATCCAATCAATCCTTTAAACACCAAACAGAGGGAGAGAAAAGGGTTTTCACCCACGCTATCTACAGACTACGAGTACCATGCTCGAGTGCAGAGCAAAACCCTCCTCCCTCTTCTCCCTCTTTTCTTTCCTGTTTGCTTGACGCGAAAGAAGAGGGGGAATCAGCAAAACAGGAAGCCTCGGTTCGGATACTCCTCCCCGAGACCCTTTTTTTCTCTCTCTCTCTTTTTCTTGTTCGGTTGGGAACTTGTTTTTCGCCTTCCCTCCTTTCGTTTGTCTCGCTTTCCCTTTGAAACAATGTCACGAGTTATGATACCGGTATTTCTTTTTCCTCCTACATTTTCTTCGCTTCCCTCCTCATCCCTTGTTTATCCATAACCTAATGTAACCCGTGCCAAAGAGGGAATACAAATACAGTACTCGAGTACAGTACCCTACCGTACAGCATGGGTACAAGTAATAACTTTCGCGATGGTACCTACCGAAAAGAGAACAATTTGTCGCGGGAGAATTTGACCTCCCGAAGACGCAGTTCCAATTGTCCGAAAGGAGTAACACTGGAACATCTATCCCAAAAAAAAAAAAGGACATAAAAGTTTGATTCCACGGAGTTTTTATCCCCCGGCACCCGTAAGTTATGGCTGGAGATTGAAACCTTTTGCTGCAAGACGCTGTCAACCTTCATTTTCGGACCATCTTGATCGCGTTTCCGTGTGTGTGCGGCACTCTCCGTGGATAGACCAAGAAACGAATACGAGGGAAGAGCATATCATGATATGATACTTTCGCTCTCACCCGGAAAGCCCTATGCCCTCGGTTCGAAATGGACCTTGGCAGACGATAACCCTAACTTTCTCAAAAACCAACAACTGCAAGCTTCCAGGAATATGACTCATGAAAACTGCGCGTTCAGCCAGCTCCGGCCGCCACAACCCGAGCCTAACGGTCTCAGAGAAGGACGATCCTCCTATGCAGTACCGGTACCGGTACTGGAGAAGCTTGCTGCTATTCGGAGAAATTCCCTTAAGAAGGATGAATCCGGTCGTATCAGGTTATTCTGCCCCTGCGCTCGGGTGTGTTTCCTGAAAAGATAGAAAACAAAAGATCCGCGAGCCAGGCCAAACGACGAATGACAGAATCGAAACGCTAATCCTCTTCAGAAACGGGCCGTGATCGACACCAGTGCTCGAGCACTGTATGTTCGCGATCCAATTCTGCCTCTATTCCATGAGAGTATAGCCTCCGCGACCTTCAAAACCCACCGAAATCCCAATACGGCAAGTAGAAATATTGGTGTCGCCAAATTGGTATATCTCCGGCGTCTCCGTTTTCCGGTACCAGTCTATCGGGTTCGGACGCCGGCCGCGCGCCGGGTTTGTTTTCGTAATCATCCGGGCTCACTCGGTTCCGGACTTGCTGCTTGTTTGTTGGAGGGTTAGGCCGGGGGGACAAGGATACCGGAATACCGGTAACCGCAAGTTAACCTGTGGCTTGTGGGTTCAGTAATACGGTGGGCAGGAAGTAGTTCCCCCGAAAGTTGCACGAAGTGACTCCGGTGGGGCTGTTTGGCGTGGGCCCGGGGATATTCGCGTGCGGATGGGGTGGAATAGATGAAGGAAGGGAAAATGATGGAAACTCTCGCTCTGCAATGTTTCCCTACGAAGCGAGTGCCCGGCGTAGCAAGCACCCACCGTTTATTATGTGGTTTTGGGCTACCGGTAGTTTCACTCGGGTAGGTTGGGTAGCGGTAGTTGATTTTTGGTTGAAGGCGGGGGAAATTTGCGGCTACAGTGTGGATGTCGCGAGGGTGTTACAGATTGATTACCGTGCCGCACTTTGCCTCTCAACTCTTTTTTGTTTTGCTTTTGACCGACTTTTCGAGCATTGTGATCCATGCAAGGTAGTCTGGATCGTTGCTGTTATTGTTTGGATTTATCGACAGTCTTGATCGAAGGTTGCAGTTTACGGTACTTCTCAACGCTATGGACTCGGAATGGTGTTTTCCTTTCTTCCTTTCTATTATAGTATCGGTATGCAGTAGCTAAGGCGCGGTAGGCGCCCTCGCACGGGTCTCTCCCGCTCCTTGGATGTCTTTATTTGTGGGGGGGAGCGATGGTGCACCGGGCCGTTGCCAACGGTACCAAACATAGGATAAGCTCCTCCAGCTTCGGTCTAACTCCCATGGTAGTAGACTTTCTTTTTGAATTACCGGTACGAATGATGATGATGGGTTTAGAGCTAAACATCTCTAGCGATATCTTCTCAAGCTAGAATCCAGTCGCACTCTTGACATCACCGGTGATGTGCTATGATATAAAGAAATACAGCTCCCACCTCGTGTGGGTTGCTTGGTATACATTCCTTCTCCTCTCATGCACGGGAGAGAAAGACGTCCTCTAATATGATTTCTGTTTTCATTTGCGCCCTTTTAACCGCGTGTCCTCTCCTTACCTTGTCCGCGCCCGTTCACCAGATCCCACTAGGACAAAGCTCGGTTGGTGAAATTTCGAACGAGCTCTTCAAGGAGCTAGAAGGCCTTGCGGAGATTGTCGAACTATACTCGGGTGATTCTACTAAATTGCGCCAAGATGCCCTGTTGAAAAACTTGGACGTGGTTCATCAATGGAATAATGTGGAGACCCGAGGGTATGTAGCGGTTGACAATAGTCATGGGGATATCTATGTTGTGTTTGATGGAGAGTATGGATATGCCGACGCTCTTGTTGACTTGGCGATTCCTCTACCGTTTGAGGCCGCTGGTGTGTATGGGAGCGGCGGATTGGTTCATGATGGGTTTCAAAAGGGGTGGGAGGCTGTTGGGGGTGCCACCCTTGATAGAGTCAGCTGGTTGCGGAGCAATCATGGGCAGCGTAAGTGGTTTCCGCAGGATTTTTATGGGCACCGCTTATAGTTTGGGCGGGAACAGATGAGTTGAATATTGTCGGCCGTGGGGTTGGGGGTTCGATTGCTTCTTTAGCAGCATTGAACTTTGCTATGCAAGGATGGGAGCCAAAGTTGACGACATTTGGGCAGCCGAGATTTGGGGATGCTGAGTTCATGAAGTTCTTTGATGAGGTACGTTTGCTTCACCCCCCTCGTGCTATCAGCGAGTGATAAAAGATGCAGAGAGGTTTCTAACTTGAGTGCAGCACGTCCCTCCAGAAAGATACCGTCGGGTGACACATATTACAGATCCGGTTCCCATCCTCAGATTTCCCGAGCTGGGTCTAATCCACACAAATGTCCTTTCCCCACATCCTAATTCCCTATCCTCGAACTAATAACTCACCAGGAAGAATATTTTATTCACAAGCCCTTCCCACCATACCTTCCATCCGACGTCCAGGTCTGCACACTCAGAAGCGATAACCCAATCTGTTCTGCCCACGCGCGCACCTCCCCTTTTGACCTCCCGTTCACCCAAAGTCCATATCTAGCCTCTAAACCCGCCGCCCCGACTGATATGGACACGTTCCTTGACTTGCCCTTCGAGTTCTTTCCTCTCCCACACGATCTCGACCCCGAATTTTCTCTGGACCTCGAGACGCTCTCGGCCGCCCCACCCCCATCTCCATTCCTATCCCTCCCGAACCCTTCACCAGCAAACTCCAACCTCAACAAGCGCGGCTTAGGCAAAGCCCTGGAATACTTCCGCCTCCCCAAGCACCAACTCGAGGCCTCCCTCGCTGAGGCCGAGGGGGTCGCAGCGTACGAAGCTTCTCTCGCTCAAAACTCGAGTGATCCAAATTACGTACCACACGACTGCGAAAACCTTGACGACGAGAAGGATCTGGTTTCCCAAGCGTCATCAATCATAATCTACAACGGCAAGCCTGTGGAAGTGGACGGCAGACCAGTACTCTCACCCCGTGAAGGCCGTGTCGGCCGTTGCAGGAAGGACGGTCCAGGATTGGGCCTCGCTCTGGTGAGCGCTGCCCCCGCGTACACCGTCTCTGAGGCGGGAGTGAAGGAAGAAATTGTCGACGTGGGCGAGAACTCCTCCGGAGACGGAGTGGTGAATGCGCAGGAGGGACAGAACTTTCGGGTCTACAACGAGGATGTGGATATTCGCTACACTGGCGGTGTCGGCGGGGAGGTTGAGAGGGTGAGGCCCGCTTTTGAGAGGGTTGGAAAGGAGAAGGTGGAGGTGGTGGGGGTGCGGGATGAGGCAAAGGGACTACTGGAGAAGAGGGGGCTCACATATGGGTGGGGGAAGTGGGAACCGTATATGCATTATCTTGAGGGGCTTGATGGCCCCGCGATCATGAGCGTTGCGTATGAGGATGATTTGGATAGTGGGGCTTGGGCCGGGGAGGCCCCGAATGAGGTTACCAAGGACAGATTCTNGGGGGCAGGGAGACTAACCAAAGCCCTAGATTCGGTTCTGTGAGCCCCTCTGTTTATTCCCTTGCCACGTGCCACTGTCCATGGGGTGGAGAGGAGGAGGAGGAGGAGGAGGGGGCGGGTACCGCAAAAACTACTGAAATTCGTTAAGTCCGGACCAGTAAAATGTCGTACTTCTTGGGGTTTTGGCGACTGTGATTGGCGAGTGCCGGTTGGTGTAAGTTGGCCTATGAGAAACGCCCACTAGGCTGAATTCTACTCTCTCACTGGCCCGGATTTAACTCATCCTGGTCCGTACCTAGCGAAATTTCAGTTTTTGCGGTAGTGTAATCATTGCATCTCACTCGGTAACTAGTATGTCTGGTTGTATCACACGAGTATGGTATGATCCTTATAAATATTTTACGCCTGTATGATGCAATTTAGAAGGTATATATTTAGAATTGGTATGATATATCACGGATCACACACAACATCGGTCCATGAATATATTTCAGTTCCGGCGGCCATCACCCTCTCCGTAGACTAATCCTTCCGTAATTGGGGAGCATGATGCACGGGTATCATATTACCATAGCATAACACCCTAGCCTCTGGTTGAGGCTATTAAGCTACAACTTCGCCTTAACCTTCCCCCGTGCCCCTACAACCTCATCCAAAACCAACCTAGCAACATTCATCCCCATAAGACTGCTCGTCTCCATAGTGCTGATAAAGCTCTCTATACCGGCAGTGTAGTACATTCCCTCGGCGAGCTTGATGTCTTCGAAGGTGACTCGTGGGTATAGGTAGGGGTATGCATTCCACTATCCCTACCATTAGCTTTCAACCCCGCCCAACGGGAAAAAGGGAAAGGAGGAAGGTGGGCACATACCAAATGTCTAAAAACCCACGTCACATCCGCTTCGTCCTCGCTCTCACCCTCAACGCCAAGGATTTTCCTAATTTTGTCCGGGCCAAATGCCTCTGGTGAGAACACTTTATATACGAACTCCTCCCCGTGTTCTTCGGTGAAGATTTGCTGCAGGGTGGAAATGCTAAAGAACCCCACTTTTCCGACGGCGCTGGCGCCTGTTCCGCGTGTGAATGCCTCGCTCGATTGTTCGGTCTCATTCAGAGTTGTCAGGACTGTTTCGGGGACTGTGGAGGCTGGGTCTAGGTTGAAGTACTCGGGATCCAGGGGACGGCGGGAGGTGAAGAGCGTGACGTGCAGAGCGGAGTAGGCGATTTCGTCGGGGGTCTTGTGGAGGGTGGTGGGTGGGTGGATGAGGTCTAGGTATTGGTATGGGGAGGCAATTATCACGGCGTCAAAGTCTTGGTTCACGACTACTTGCTGGTCTCCATGCGTTTGGGAGGTTATCGTCCAGATCTTTTTGTCACCTTTGATGGCTTTTTCTGTGATGCCTGTAACGGAGGTATTCAAGCGCAAGAGCGCACCGCTACTCTTCACCATCCCTTCAAAAATCTGCCAATTCCCGCCTTCGACGCTGACGGCACCTTCAGCCGCCATGCAGACCATAGTCTCAAGACCGTGTATCAACCCTAGGTTCTGACCGTAATTCACTCTGGTAGCACTCTGCATCAACTCCGTCACATACTTCCCGTTCCCAACGCCCTTCATTATAAGGAACTGCTCTCCAGTCATCCCCGTGGCTTCCAACAAGCCCACACTCTCCGCTGCCTCACCCAACGACGAAAACGGGAATAAGGGTTCTCGATATAGGTTGAGAAATTTCCTCGCCGCCTCGTCCGTCAGGCGGTTTGCCTTTATGGGCGCAGAGGGGCCGTATTGGTATAGCAATTTCGCCAGTGACCACCACTTGCCAATTTCCCCTTCAGCGTACGGCTGCACGAAGATCATATCCTCGCCATTGAATACGCCCACCGAATCCCGGACCGTTTTGGGTCGAGTTCTGGAGGTGGAGGAGACGGTTAGATGTAATTCTTTCGCGGCATTTACGAGGTTCTCATTCATGGGGACGAATGTTGAGGCCCCGAGTTCAATAGGATGGCCGGGGCTTCCGTGGGCAGTTACGGTTGTGCTACGCCCGCCGATGTAGGAATTTCGCTCGTAGATTGTTATATTTATGGGAGGCATATTGGTTGTGTTTGCATGGAAACGGTGGAGGAAGTAGGCTGCTGAGGAGCCTGCTGAACCCGCGCCTGTTTTTTTTTTCAGATCTCAATCAGCTTGGAACTGCGATTGATGGGGAGGGGGAAAAGAGAAATAAGCACCGATGATTGCCACACGCTTCGCTTCCCGCATCGGCGTTCTGTCATTATCGTGAGCATCATGGTGGTCCTGAAGAGGTTGCTGATCCTCGTGATTCTGGTGGTGGGTGACGCCGTCGTGGTGTGCTGATACGGGTAGCATCACTAATAGAGCTGCAAGAGCGAGGAAGATGCTCTTTACAGTGATCATGGTTTTTCTCGTCGTAGCTGTCGTCTGAGTGGCTTTGTCGTCTGGTAGATAGAAGTCGAAAGACACCGTACTATACTCTGCCACACCCGTCAAACCGAGGAAGAAAAGGAGGATTGTCAGGAAAGTGAGGACAGAGGAGGAATAAAGGAAGGGAGGCTAAAATACTAACCTGCGGGATATTACTCGTATGCACGGCCAGATACTCGAGTAGATGTGGGGGAATGCGGCAGGCAGTGGTCGGATCCGAACCTGCTCTCTGACCGGCTACCGGTAGTTTGACTTGACATGCCATCCATCCCCAATTACCTTTTCCGCACGCATACGGTAATAAATCTCACAGTCACTTAACTCCCCCTAAGCTCCGTGGCCTGGAGTACAGACTGTGCCTATCGTACTTCCTGCAGGAATCATCGTGAAAGCCCACGCACCATGATTCCCCTCCTCTCGTACCCGTGCAGTGCATGCCACCCCCCCCCCAAAAAAACCAAGACAAGAAGGCTCACACCTCGTACGGTACGAGTACGTACTTTGGCGGATGGGCATGCGAAACAATTTGGGATGGTTACCTTGGCTAGACTATGATGTAAGGATCGGTAATAATGGGAAGGAGGGAAGTGGGACTGGTATTACTCGGAGAACTGTAGGCTTCGTACCCGGAAGTACCGGCACAGTGTTCATAGTGTTGCTTGTGCTCGAGTAGTACCGTGCGACACCCTAAGATGTCGCTTGTTCACGCTTCTTCATTGGCCTATCTTAGCGCTGGACTATGGGTACGGTAGTCTGTGCCATAAACTCGCTTCCCTTCCATTCCTGGGTATCGTCCTGGTCATTGGATTTCATCCAACTCTATTATCTGTCTATCTACCATACCGTTAACGGGAAGCATTGAACACGAGTAGGTAGCAGAAGGACGGACGTTGAAATTACCTCTACTAGTAAGCGTGGTTCCGTATTTTTCTTTTCTTTTCTTTTTTTGTTCGTTACTTGTCTTGGGGTGGGGCTGGAGTCCTGCACTTGCGTACAGTACTAGTACAAATGCGGCACGGTACTTGCAGTTTGACTGTGGGTCTGGCTGGGATAGGGAACCCTTGAGTGCCGTATGGTAAATTTACGGGTGAGGAGACTGACCCTTGCGGTTTGGTGGTGAGCTTTGGTCAACCATTTTTCTTGTTCAGGGCTTCTCAAAGTTATCAGCCTCAGAGCTCCAGGCCTTAGCTAAAAGAGGGTGCTTGGATAGATAATAGCGGTCATAATATCCTTCAACTCGGGCTCTCATTGGCTGTTGCATAGTACCGGTGTTGCATTACCGTGCCAAGGACGGGTCATAAAGCCACTTCCATTTTTGTACGATATGTTGAAAGATTTCAACGTGTGCGTGATTTAATGTCGGGGCCAAAATGGTCGCTTGGGGGGTACCGGTATTTTCTGTCACATGGGGATTCGGGAGTCCACGAGTAGGAGGGATGCATACCGGGTGTGCCCTTGCCAGGGAATCACTCATTCGCACTAACACCCATCCAGGCCCACCCGAATACGGTAACCTTCCTAATTCTCTGGAACGAAATCGTGGTATGTATGGTTTTGGAGAAAATGATTGGTATTTATTTTTATTTTGGAGAGAAGTGAAGTAGATGCCCTAGCGTTGAGCCGATGCATCCCGTGGCCTTGGGAATCCGTCCCGTCCTACGGGTATAAATATATGTGATGTTGAAGACACTTTTTTTGCACCCTGTTATCTCATCCATCAATTCACACTAATGAGGGAAAAAAAAAGAATATCGATATAAAACACAAAAACACCGAACAAAGGAAATGCGGCTATGAAGAAGCAAATCACCCTTTAAGAAGCCGGTCCGACGGGCAGAGGGAAAGTGGAAGCCCATTCGGAAATCTCCTTCTTGAGCGCCTGCAACTCGGGTACTTTTCCGCTCAGGACGTGGGCCCTGAAGTCCTTCTGCTTGTTGGCCTCCTTTGGCAACTCGCTCTGGATCCGCTTGGCCAGCTTGATCAGGTAATCAAAGTAACCAGCGACTCTCTTGAACTCCTCAGCACCGAAACCTCTGGTGGTCATGGCTGGGGTACCGATACGGATACCATTGGGCGACAGGGCGGACTTGTCACCGGGGGTGGAATTCTTGTTGCAAGCAATATTCACCGCTTCCAAGATAGCCTCGAGGCGGGCACCATCGAGGGCCTGGGCGCGAAGGTCAAGAAGAACCATGTGGCAATCGGTTCCACCGGATACGAGATTGTAACCCATGCGCTTGAACTCCTCCTCGAGAACCTTGGCGTTGGCAACGACCTGCTTCTGGTAGTGAACGTATTCTGGGGAGAAGGTCTGCTTGAGGGCGACAGCGAGGGCGGTGATGGTGTGGTTGTGGGGCCCGCCCTGGTGACCGGGGAAAACGCTATACCGTCCTGTAAGCGTGGGAATTCATCAACAGGACAATTGGAAATTGGACTCACCTGAAGTTGATTGGCCCCTCAAGATCGTACATGATCTCCTTGCCCTTCTCGACCTTTCTAACACCCTTGCGGAAAAAGATCATGGCACCTCTGGGCCCACGGAGGGACTTGTGAGTGGTGGTGGTAACGATGTCAGCGTACTCGAATGGACTGGGGATGACCTGGGCGGCGATCAATCCGGAGATATGAGCCATATCAACAACCAAGTAGGCACCGACAGAGTCAGCGATCTGCCGCATGCGACCGTAGTCAATGTTACGGCAGTAGGCTGATGTGCCAGCAACTAGGGTCTTGGGTCGGTAAAGAAGGGCAGTCTTCTGAAGCATGTCGTAGTCAATGATTCCGGTCTCGGTATCAACGCGATATGGCATGGTCTCGAAATAGGTTGAAATAGCGGAAATCCTATTCAACAGGCATTAGAATTCGTATCATGGACTTGTGTAAAGTAACTGGAACACACTTCTTCTTGTCGGTTTGGTATCCATGGCTCAAATGCCCACCATGAGGCAGGTCCAATCCCATAAGCCTATCATGGGGCTTCATGATGGCCTGGTAAACCTGCAAGTTGGCAGGGGATCCCGACAAGCACTGGACATTGACTCCCCACTTCTCGGGGTCGGCGTGGAATGCCTGTAGAGCACGCTTCTGGCAAAGCAACTCAATGGAGTCGATATGCTCATTCCCTCCGTAGTAACGGGCTCCCGGGTATCCCTCAGAGTATTTATTTGACATGGGCGATCCTAGCGCGTCGTAAACTGCACGAGAAGTGACATTCTCGGAGGCAATGAGAAGAATCGATTCACGTTGACGCTTGATTTCCAGGTCCTATCCCGGATAATCAGAATGATTAGGACCATTAGAGGCGAACTAAAGACGGCTGGATTGCTTACCATAATGTTTTGGACTTCGGGGTCGCTCTCACGGAGCGGAACCTCGATGAGCTATTGCCAGGGAGGTGAGTCATGAGTAGTAGGCCGGTATTGGGGGGAAACAAACCTCCTTGTGAGCTTGGGAAAGTGCGTAAGAAGTCATGATTGTCTGGTGAAAGCCGAGTGAATCCTGCTATAATCGTTGCGGGAACGATTGAAAGGAGAGGGAGGGAGGGAGAGAGAGAGTGTGTACGGTGAATTTTTCAAAAGCAAGGGAAGGGGGGAGATGGAGGGTTTTGTGGAGGGACTGAAGGCCGGAGGGAAGAAAAATCTCGGAGCGGGGGAGGGGTAGCGGTGGGAGAAACGTAACGGAAGAAAAAGTGAAAAAAGGTGCCCCCCCACAGACAAACTAGTATCACACCGGTGGACCATTTCTCGGCCTTGGTATTATAACGAAAATGGGGAAGCTGGCAGGAAAACAAGATCCCCCAGCGAGATATCCTTGCTGCATTGTCGAGTCTTTTTCCTGGTACAGAAGCAATGAGCTCGTTCCAGATGTCAAACTACACCGAGTCATGGCTCGAATTTGTGTCGACGATTGCAAATCGCTGGATTACTCGGATGCGTTGCTGATCACGGTGAAAATCTTGTCATATTCGTTTTTTTGGTCTTTTTTGGGTCGTGGGATTTTTTTTTCCCGATTGGATGAGATCGGCCGTTATCGATAAGGCTCGACACAGCTCGTAGGCTGTCAAACTGTGGCCTCGCTCCATACGAGTATCATACCCGTATGATACAGTACCAGTTTGTGTGGTGGGATCTTGAGATAACCGTAGCCTAATCAATTCGAAAACAGAGGAACCCGCAATGCTTCAGACATCACCCAGGGTCTGGAATACTGGTATCATAGTCTATGATATCATACCACAAGATACAAACATGCTTATGAAGCAACCGTCGTTTGTTGCTCGTCACCTGAGCACTGTCACAGGATCATCCCGGGCTCCGCTCCGACGCCTCCAGCAATCAAGGCATAAGGCATTTTGCAACTGGGAGAGGAACCTACCGTATCCACCGTAGAACACAGCATCATAGGTGTGATATTATGTTAGAAGACTGTTGGCTTTAATGCACTTCGGATCAGACCTTTAAAGACATGGTCAACCATCCTAGATTTTGTGCTCCCGAAGATCCCCTTTCCCGGAGCAACACACCTCTGTTGATTGTGTTCCTGGGTAGGGAGAGAGGGGATACCGCCATCAATCGTCGATGAGGTTTCGTAGATCGAAGGTCCAAATGTATCCCGTCTTGGTGGAAGGGGGCAATGGCGAGGTTTATGTGGTTTGGGTTCAATAGTCCGTTGAGATGTGCCCTCGTGGCGGAACTTTGGGAGGCCGATTTGGGCGGATTATGGCGGAAGAGTGAACTCGAGTGCAAAGAATCAGCGATGACAGGTCTGCTGCTCCAGCGGGCCATCGGTTGCTAAGTGGGCTGCGAAGCGTTACACAACCTATGGGACTTTAACTTGTTACCAAGGCGGGGGGTTTCACCAAAAATAGACCCTTCAATTCCAAGATTGGTAGAAATAAATGGTGCTTAATTGCTTCGGGAATACTGGTGGGCTTTTGGTATACGCGTGTGCACGTGAGCCTAGACTGGAAAGCTGGTCCTATTGTCCTCTGTTGCTCGACGCCTTTCGTGCAATAGCTTGGTTATCGTATTCGCTGCCCGGGCAACCCCGCGGTGTGCACAGTGTCTTTCACGCGGGGATAGGAAAATGGCGGGCGATTAATTATAACTTGTTAGTAACATGGAAGGGGGGACAACGAACATGGGGGCTCAGCGAACGGACCAAACAAAATCGCCGTTTGCCAAGATGTTTTTGGTGTATAGT